>JAUMHI010000054.1:1200608-1231541 GCA_032359435.1 Enteromius unitaeniatus | reverse complement strand
GGGTGGGAACTAATACTCCGGGGATGGTTCCCGCTGCTGTCCTTCGGAGAGGGCCACAGAGGTGCGATCCGTGACACTGTGTTGTTTGTTTTCATTTTTTCTGTTAGGAAGATAACTGGCCCTTAAAATCTCCTTTGTATATTTAGATATGCTTATAAATCAAGAACAAAGCATTTATAGCTGTATTTATAAACTGCTTCCTAATACCTATTAATGTTGGAGCAATGCTTTATAAAGGATAAACTGACTATTTACTAATGCTTAATTAATGATTCATAGTGTGTAGTTATTAGAAAAAAGTGTTACCCACTTGGGTATAGAAAACATTTTTACTATTAACTATGACTTTTCCCTTAATAAATTGCTAATTTCCTGAAATAAGGCAGTAATATGTGTCCTCATATTCCTCCCTTTAAAAATTAAATTAAAGGCACTACCCTGACTAAGGCCTGTAAGACCATGAACATGTTTTAAAAAAGTAAATAGGGTCAGTGCTCATTTCTTGTTGACTGTAACACTTCAAACTCCAAAAGATTTTCTGTCACCTTTAATTGATGTTTGTTTCATGCACAGACCAAACACCAAATGATCAACTAAAGGTGGTCATTAGGTGTAGCTCTGCAGATGGTGAGCTCTGAGCACCTGGTGTGGGGGCCCTTTGTTCCTGGAGCAGGAGTACTGTCAGATTGGAGGGGCCATAACCATGGGAGATTGGTCGTAATGGGCGCCTAGCCAGGCCAGACATGAGGACAGCTTTTCCACTGGCAGGTGCTGTTAGAACTCACCCAAGGTGGCCTCTCTGAGCATGTCAGGGCTGATTGGCACACCCTGGAAGGCACTGCTGTTATCTCGCTCCACTGGGTGTGGTGGGCTCATGAAGCCAAGTGCGTTCTCCAGCGACCCCCTGCGATCAAAAGTGTCCTAAACATGGTTTGTGTCAGCCTACATTATGATTCCCAGGTTTGTCTATCTATCTATCTATTTATCTATCTATCTATCTATCTCAACAAGCAACTCTAAGCATCTATTCTTAGACTAATTGTTCATTAGCATACATATTACTAGCATATTGGCCAGTTATCAGTACTTATAAATGCCTTATTTTGCGTTACCATATTTTTGTTTTATTTTACCACATTTTACCATATTTTCTAATTCTGCTGCCTTACTGTTTTTAGCTTCAAATTAGGAGTGTATTAAGGCAAAAGTCATTGTTAGTTAATAGTGAGTCCCCATATTAAACTGTGAACAAAATAGATGATATGCATTGCCATGATTGTGCAAAGTAATACAATATTTAGTCATCTGCTGCTGTTTGTCTTTGTTCTTTATTAGTTTTATCATGTAAAGAATAGTATTTTGTAGTTTTATCAGTGGCATTATGTAAGAATTTAAATAAGACCCAAGTGTATATAAATAAAGATGTAGAATGTGAGAACAACATAAAGGAGTTTTCATACCGGGGGAAATTATACCTGTATTATATTTGGCAACCATATGGCCAATCAATTAGGAAATGCAAATTATATGTACAAGATGCAACATGAATATTACCTTGGGCTCTTACACACCAAGTGCAACCTGAACACGGTATGCCTTATTAAAAACCTCTTGTTTGATAAGCTTTTAAATAAAGTCACTTGGAAACAATGGAAAACATGTTTGCATTTGATTAAATGCTTATTTTGATTGTTCACCTTTAAATGGTTTTCATCTGATGAATTCCCTTTTCTTGCAGTAATAATATTACTCATGGGAGGTTTTCTCAATGTATATTTCAGATACAATTACTGAGTAGCTAGATTTTTTTTTTGTTTAGTTTTTTTTTTCCTCCAGTGCACTTCATTCCATATAAGAGCCTAAATAATATGTTAATGTCATGCCATGTTATTGTCTCATGGGTGACTCTCCATAAGCCTGTCAAGAAAATTTCTTGGTCATATTTTAAAAAATCTATACATTTTGCATAATGTAAATTTATTTCCTTTTGGACCATTTTATTTTAAAAGTGATTTGTTTCACGTTTGCTTAGAATTAAATTCCAATTAAAATTCTATACTTTTATACAAATCTATGATTTTATGCAATGGGAGGTAGAGGGAATGGAAAGAAAAATAGAAAAAAAAGCAATGCAATATATATATATATATATATATATATTTTTTTTTTTTCTTTGTCTTTTTGACTTTGTCTTTGAGTCACTGAGGCATTTTCTTGACAGCTTTCACACTAACACTTTTTTTGCTGTAGTAATGAATTCATTATTTTATATACTCATAAGACATTAATTGAGCATTAGAATTGTCTTAGCAGTGCTGCTGATGTAATGACTTTCCTGTCTCAAATAACATTCATGTAACATTCATAACATGCAGCCAAAATGCTAATTGGGGTCCTTCTAAAAACCTGTTTAATTGACTGAGGTGCTATTCTACTTGTCTGTTTATTTGTTAGCTTATCAATCTGCCATTTATTGGCACAGAAAGCTTTTCTTTTTCTGTCCTGAGTGGATGTTTTATTTTTCAAGAGTAAATTGTAATGTGAAATTGCTTCTAGGTAAAAAAAAGACAAAAAACTGAATAAATAGCTGATAAGCAAAATGCATTTGTGCTGTGGACTTCTGTGTTACAAATGGAAAGGTTCGCTGAACCTGAAACTGTAATTTGCATATTACCATGGGTCCAAATGGAAATAATTATTTTAAATACTAAATGCCTATTCACAGCTCAGCTTCCCTCCTGGTTATTCTAATCAATGCTTCCCAGACATTAACTTTTTTTTTTTCTTTTTTGCAGAATAAATAATGAAACTATCTGCTGTGCTATGAGTATATTGTTTCTGTGCATAGCCACTGTACAGAGCTCAACATGTGTATAAATATATTTACTCTGATAAAAAAGGCCAAACACAGTTCTCAAGCTTAAATTCAGCATAAATAATTTTTATTCCTTCTAAGACTTCCAGTTATTCTAAAATAAGGGGATAGAAGGAGAGGAATCTTTACTCTTGTATGTTGTTTTAGTATCCCCCTGATGTTATTAACGCTGAAAGCATTCTCTGAAGCACTGAGCAGGGGTTTTGCTTTGGGGGAACCAGAAACCAGAGGCGTGTAAGTGGAACTCAGTTTCTGGCATATTTCCAATAGCATTCTGGGATCAAATCCTCTGGATGGCATGAGTGGTGTGCACCATTGAACTACTGTTGATTCATTTCAATTGGTTTGAAATGCAGTTTGAAAGCTACTTCTGCTGCTCGCGAAATACATTTGTGGACTGGCCTGAAACTCTGCAAAAAAAAAAAAATTATAATATATGAATTTAAGATGCCTGGCCTGGTCAACATTAGCATATGCGCATATGAAGGACTGGAGTTGTCATGACATCATTCTCATACTGTCTTTCCTGTATGAATAAAAAGACTTATCGTTTATGTTGCCAAAACACCACGTGTAGCATAAAAGTATTCTATAAAAGCCTGTAATATTCCAAGCCTTCTGAAATCATCTATGAAACAAACAAAACTGTTAAACCAATCTGAAAAAAAGAGTTTCTTTTTTGACTCACAAAAGAAAGAAAACAATAGCAATGGAAAATTGAATGTTTAAACCTAGATTGAAAATTAGTTCTGCTTGTAGGATAGAAACTCATTTTGCCTTTAAGAATTTATAACATGCCATAATAGTTTGCTGCTATTTCATTTTGTTAATTAAATGTATTTTCAAGCTATATTCCTTTCATTATCCATTCGTAATTCTCATCATTATCTTCTCATTTTCTAAGTTTGCTTGATGACAAGCATTGCTTGGGGCAAGAGTGGACCTTTTGAAATCAGTTCTCTTTATATAGTTAAGAAGGAAAAGTCTATCATTTGGGGATTTGACAGGATTCATAAAAGTTTAATGGTGTGTCGTGATAGTAGCTGAGATGCAGAGACAGTTGATTGTCATACACACCTGGAGTCTGGAAGAGGTCTGGGTGATTAACGAGGAGTTTTGTGGAAATAAATAATAAAACAAAAAATCCCAGTAAGTAGTAGCCATTCTCGTTTGGGAATCTAACGCATTTCAAGGACAACAAGTAACAAATAAGAAAATGTCATTATATTTCAAATGTGCTGGGAAGCGTAAAACCTGAATGCTGCATAACTCTGTGAAGTCAGTCATTTGTCATGCTATGCGGTTGTTATGTGTCATTCTCTTTCACGGTGGGTGAATCTCATCCTAATTTCCTTATTCCTTTAACTCAGTTTTGAAAACCACTCAACATAGAGGACACGTTTTACATTTTACATGTTCTTAGTGCCGGAAAGCAAATAACCACTACAGTGAGACAATCTTTTCCTTTCACACATATTTGCGCACATAGACACCGGTGTTTCTTTTATATTTTTAAGTGAGCAGCTCTTAAAGCTCGTCAGGTTTGTATTTGTAAAACGTATTTTTGTCATAAATGTGCTTTAAAAAGCAACAAATGTTAAGTTATCTCTGTCTAAAATGATTAGCTTAAGTTGGGTTAAAAATGCATGCCACACATTCCAACAGTGAAAGAACCGAGTTAAAAAGGGACAAGAATGTTGTTTTGCCCGGCTGGGTGAGGATGAATTTTTGTTGACCTTTAAATATCCTTAAAATTTTAAAATGGGTTGGTAATGAAAGTTGCTAAATTCCAAAGTTGCTTTTTAAAATTTTATGATGCTTATGATTTAATTTTTTTCCCCCACCAACAATATAGTCCCAACATTTCCAGCATTGAGTGCAGTTGACAATCAAACAGACTGAAAGCCTGTTATAAACAAGGACAGCCTGAAATAAGACGTGTATTATACAGAATCGACAGGATTAAAGCATTTTAATCACTCCTCTTAAACACTATTTTGGCTTTCTCGTTTCCTGCTCACCAGTCTCTGGTTACTGCTTGAGTGCTTTTAGTGTGAGGGAAAACACTCCGACAAAACCCTCAAGTTTGAAAAGAACACAGTCTTCACTGCAGGCAAATTCAAAGTTCTCTCGAGTCTCAGTCTTGCTTAGTTTTCTTCCACTTCTTCCACATGTTGCTGTCATCAACATTTAGTGGCATCGGTATTCAAAGAATGGTTGGATCTGGATTAACTTGTTCTTTCATATCCACATTCCCAACTCCCAACACTGTTCGGTTATTGTGATTTTGAAAAATAATCAACCAAGTCAAATCAATCCATATACTTCAACTTAGCCTTCGAAAAAAAGTTCTCTTGCAACAAGACAAAAAAGAAATGAGAAAAATATCATTGTCTTCATCTCCTAGTTATACAAACTAAAACGTGTTTTTATAGTGTAGCTTACGTCTATATGTAATATCTTGAAACATGCACTAATCTGAACGCTCCTTCATGTTAGTGATGATGAAAGCATGTAGGGATAGTGTAGGGAGTCAAGACAAGACTAGGCTGTAGGGTTGTAAGACAGTGTTTTTAGAAAGATTTAATACATTTTGTTCTCTCAGATGTCCATGCTAAATACACATGAATAAGACCCTTGCATTCGATAGTATAAATGGTACATAGGAACGACAAGAGAGCAAATTTAGGCTGTTAAAGATAAGAGAGAAAGTTTGAGACGAACTTTTAATTTTTGTTAATGAAACGTGGTGTAGTGCGAATGGCTGACAAGCCTCACAGCACTACCACTCACATTTTAGGCAGCCGTTCGTGTTTATAAGAATCTAGACATTTTCTGTTGGCATGGCTTTCTTTTTTACTCAGTGCAGTGGAAGCTAGCACATCTTCAAAGCACGCTCACCCACACTCAGATTATCTGCCAGTGAAAATGCTGTGTGCACTCGGCTGTGATAACAATAGCAAACTTTCTTTACTTCAAAGTAGTCTCAGATTCTATTATGTATTATGTATATTTTTGTTGTGGGATTCCCAAGGGGCTCTTCAATGAAACACTAGAGTTATAACTTTTTTCTGTTTACGTTCCGGTTATTCAGAACGTATTTAGCAGAAAGTAGAATCATTTTTAAACATGGATGAAGAAATACTAATAGTGACCGACCAATAAAAAGAAAAAAAAGTAAAAAATGCTTAAAAAAAAAAAATATATATATATATATATATATATATATAAAATAAAACTGCAATTTAATTGACATTTTCTTAGGGCTATTATTCTTATTACGGACAAAATGATTTTTATTATATTATTATAGATACATTAAATGTATGTCTTAGTAGCTTTGATTCAGAGCACCTACAGTACACACTACACAGAAGGAAAG
Source organism: Enteromius unitaeniatus (assembly GCA_032359435.1). NCBI lineage: Eukaryota > Metazoa > Chordata > Actinopteri > Cypriniformes > Cyprinidae > Enteromius > Enteromius unitaeniatus. Next base: position 1,225,284 of record JAUMHI010000054.1, on the reverse strand, counting down.
ATCAATTTGAAATAAAGCAGAAATACAATAAATTACATTTCCGAAAGTACAATCACTCAGTTTATAAACTACTCAGTTTTTCAACTTATTGGTAAATAACACGTGACACATCCTCCCCATTGCCGTCAATGGATTTGCAAGCATTTGCTTGCTTGGTGTAAACTCTAGCAAATATTGTGTTGAATCAGTAAATGATAGAATCAGTTCAAAACAGTGCTTTCAATCAAATACAATCGATCAAATTTCTCATTCAGTTATTTGTAAATATAGTTTATTGCCATATAGGTTCATATAAATGATAAAATTACTAACTGATAAAACAAGTAATTAATTTAGCTGGGGTTTAGTTTAAATCTTTATTAATAGCTGTATTGAAATTATAGTTCCTTTGATTTAAAATTTAAAATACTCTTTTTTTTAAGCAATATATTGTCCAGTCCTATCACGTAGTGCTTTGTGTTCCCCATTCTGTTTCATCAAACCCACTGAATTACGGTGTTAGAGGGACCTTATTTTGTCCACATTACATACTTTTGTGGTTTGCTTTCTCACTGAAAAATCAAAGTGTAAAACCGAACCCAGTAATCTGCTGTTGTGTCTTTTTTCCCTCCATTTGGTGACAGCAGGGTGCAGAGATTTCGTAATGGGACACCAGTGCCACCATGTGGTGTTCAGTCTCACGGATCTGTGTTTGGTGGTCAGTCTGTCGTGCAAGCACTGGTCAGCAACAGAACTACAACAATGACTCCATTAGAATTCACTGCAGATAGTCTATCATGCAGCAATGGCATTTCCAGGATGCATGTGATATTGTCAATGCTTTTTTGTTGCATACAATTATGCTATAATAACTGATGTGCCTCATGTCTTGGAAGGGATTTGTTGAGATTGTGTGTTGCCATAGAAATCTTTGAGTTCAAAGCAAATAATTCCACTGATTAAATTTATTATACATTTTCATTAAAGTCACGTTCGAAATCAAAACAAGTAAAATGTTATACTTTTTAATTATTCCAATCAAATGCCTATTCAAGTGAACTGATTACTAAAGTTATTTAATCATAAAAATAGATTAAACAGTGCCACTGCTTATTAGTATTACAAAAAATGACCTCATTGTTTAAATACTATAGGAGGAGCAACACTGGGAATTTAGATACAGCGATGCCAATAAAGGTTTGCATAGCATTTAAAATTAATCAGGTCCTAAACATACAGAACATCTGACAGATTCAGTGCGATATTTATGTATTTATTTTTACATATAAAAACAATGGCTACAAAAAACTAGCCTGGCCTAATAAACTGAATTTTTAATAGTAGTGTCTCTCTATCATTTTTTGGCCACTTGGTTTAATGATATCTAACTCAACGGTGTAAGAGTTTCACTTTGTGGCTTCTGTAAACAAAATGCATTTATTTCAAAAGAAGTAAAAGTGATTCTAATTGGAGATTTGCCAGGCACCCCAAATTGCCAAGTCATGCTTTGTGAATTAGAGGGTAGTGGTGCATTCTTGGCACCTCAAGCTAGGTGTATCATATACATGAAATGATTTGTGAAGTACAACTGGCCCAAGAGCCGAAGAAAAGTGCTGATGCGTTTCAGATTGGCCAGTAGCTTCTGTAATCACATTTATATTTCACTATCAGCGTCTGTGAGTGTTTTTGCACGATGTAAAGGCAGGGAAAACAGGGGCAGTGATTTCCAACTCTTTTATTGACACAAAACCAAGAGAAAAAGGCGAGGACGTAAGACGAGGTTGAGAGGAGCACTGATGGTCTCGTGGCTGCCGCTGGGGGCTAAGTGGAGGTCCTGCACTCTCAGGTCATCCATCCACCGGAGAAAGCAAAAAAAAAAAAAGCCTCTGGATTCCAGTGGCTAACTGAAAGAGCACCTTTTAAACAGAGATTTAATAAACTAGCATCAAAGCTTTTCCCCCAAGCACCTCAGGGGAGAGGGAGCCAAATTCATTAGAGGCCCACTCAGCTTAGGCAACCCAGATGACAAACGTGTTTCACACATTTTCTCGTGGCACTATATATAACTTGCCCCACCCTCCCTCACGCATACTTCCTACTCTCCTTCTTTCCATACTAGATGCTTGTTCATTTTATGATACCATGATGCATGCGGGGTGAAAAATACTACCTACTTTTCAATTCTACTTTTTTTATTCAATGATTTATGCACTTATAGTTCAATTACAGTGTTTGCAAGGCAGCTCGGGTATTCTGGTTTGGGTTTGAGCGATGCACAATATGTCTGCTGATATTCCAAAGTTTGGGATTTGCTATCTTTTAATGATCACTTAATTAACTAATAAAATAAAAACGTTGTCTTTATTTTAATGTATAATATGTTGATGCCTAAATTAATTTGTTAAACTGTTGATATGGGGGGGGGGTGTTGCACAAAAGACAATTATTTATTGGTTATTAGACATAACGTCAAAATAATTTTCAGTTTATTGCTATCTGGTAGAATTGTAATATAGGTTTGTTCTCAATACTAAAGATTTTTTGCAACTTGTTCAGCACAAATCCTTCATCATTTTGTAGATAATGTTCAGCCAAATGTTCAGGTTTTTTTTTTGCATGCCGAATTGAGCAGTTAAAGCAACAAAATTAGTGCTTGAGAGTCACAGGACAGTAACAATATAGTAGTAAGTCTGAATTTAACTAATGCTACTAGTGTACAGAGCATACTTTTTTGATGGGCATGAAGTAGGTTTCAGATCAAATGTACCTATTAGACAGTATGTGTAGACAGTATGCCTACAGCTGAAAAAAAATGTGCCTTGTGACATCATGGTGGCAAAATGGTACCTGTACACCAAACCAAAACATAAACCCAAACCTCCTTTACTGCCTTGCAAACATTGATATTTGCAACCGGAAATGCAAATCTAGTTGGTTTGTGCTTTTGGGGTGAACGAGAGGCACGGGTTATACTGTTACTTCTTCCTAGCTGGAGTGGGGGACTTCATGCCACGGGGCGGAGCAGCGGATTTGGCATTTTGGGGAGGAGCTGGAGACTTGGCAGCAGGGGCAGGGGCAGGGGTGGCAGACTTGGCAGTGGGAATTACGATGGGAACCGTGGGGGGCATGATCCTCTTGGGTGTGGGTGTGGGTTTGATGTCCGGAAGCCTGTCGCCGTGTTTGTACACGCTGACGATGATGTCCACCGACTCGCCGCCGAACTTGTTTTGGACCGTCAAGGTGTATTTCCCGGAGTCCTCCAGGGATACGCCTTTGATAGTGAGGCTGGCGAACTTGCCTGAGTCCATGGCAATGACGTACTGATCACTGGGTTCTACTTCTTGATCATTCTTATACCAGCTGACCAGAGGCTTGGGGTCACCGCAGACTGTGCAGGTCAGACTCAAAGTCTGAAGAAAAAAAACCAAATGCATATTTAATCTAAAAGCATTCTCAGGAAGAGGTTGTCATCATCATGCTATAGGGACAAATAAGAGAAAAGCGTTAAGCAGATGCACATAATTCTGAATGATAATATGATATTCTGATGGCGTAATGACAACTAAAAATGTTATTTAAATATACACAATTCTTTTTCTTTTTTTATACACTTTGGTATACACATTTATAAAAAGAGAACTCCTCATGTGAAGGCCAGAGAGGGGGGGGGGTTTAATCGTACTCGGACTTGGTCCACGACAACCGTGCCTAGTGTATATTTGTAGCAATAGCTAAATATATATATATATATTTGAAAAAAACACAAGGGTTTTGTAACGAGGGTTATAATATGTAACCGAGACATTACATTGCATAATGTTAAGCAGAACAGGAATGACATATAATAATAATGATATAATAATTATATGTCAAATAATTTGTACATTTACAACTTCATGCTTTTCTGTACTTTAAGAATTTTACTGTGTTAAAATTTATTTCTAAAGAATGTTTTCTAGCCTCTACAAGATTTGGCAAACCAAATCTAAAGCTGTTTTTGGATTTATACTGCTTCTATTCTTACACATTTGTATTTTTTTCCTACTTTACATGACATATTTCACAGTAATGGATTTCAACAAAGTGACTCGTTTGGGCTTTTTAGGGAGAAGAGCAGCTCAATGAAAACTCGAAGCCCTGCTGCGGGGAGCTCTCACTGGAAACACACTGTGTGCGTGACCTCTGCAGATCACCACGTCAAAGGTCTCCTCTCCCACATGAGTTCACCTCATGTTTGCTTTAATGGATCTGAGAGCCACTGACCTGCTATGTTTATTTGATATGAAAGAGAAAAGAATGCCGGGCGTTTCCAGCATCAACTATTCAGGCAAATCCTAATCCCACGAATATCTTTTTACTGGCAGAATACACAATATTCCCCAAGCTGGCTTCATGCTGCTTGCAAGCAATGGATTATGAGGCCAAAGACAATGGACAAGGATCTCAGGGAGCAGAGGAGTATGACGCCCTCCAGCGCACACTCCCAGGGCTGAAGTGAAGAGCCGCGGAACGACACTCACCAGCACGACTGCCTTGAGCAATACTGATCACTAATGCATTGGCTTCAGCTCTCCATGGGTGACTGAAAGGAATGCTCTGGGTGCAATACAAGTTTAGGTCCATTGACAACATTTCAGAAATAATGTTGATTACCACAGAAAATGTATGTTTATTGTCTCAATGCTCAGCTTCTAATAGCAAACAAAACCCATGGGTACAATAAAGCATTTTCAAAAGAAGGCCAATGTTCTGGGGGTTTCTAGGCAGAAACACAGAGTGCATCATTTGGTCACAATTTAGTTTGGGGAACAATTATCACTCTTATCTATTTATTAACTATGACTTTTTGCCTCAATTTGCTGCTTATTATTAGTTAGTAAGCTAGTTATTATGTTACATAAAGTAACATAAATCACATAATATTGCCTTACTCTGTATGACCATATTTTAGATCTGTTAATTGTATGATTATGTAAAAAATGTCTAGGTTTGCTGAGTAACCAGCTTTACTGGTGTGGTCGAAACACTGCAGATGAAAGATTTGTTGCAACTTCAGATAGACAAGGTCAGTAAGGTATTATCGTGCTAACCTCAAGTAACACTTAAAGAGTAAAAGTTTAGAAACACTTAGCTCAATTAGTTTCTTGCGATCTTAAAAACCTTTTTATCCAAAGGCTGTTGCCTAAACTCCTGAAATTAGGTTTATAAGGGATTTAGGGGTTATATCAACCCCTTTTTATTGGATGAGTTGGATCAGATAGTGAGAGAGTGAAGCAGCCAAAAAATGTTCAGCATACATATAGAACAACTGCGAAATTTGTTTAAAAAGAATTCCAAAATGCACCTTCAGTTAGAGAATGTCCAGAAAACAAGCAGAGCTGGAATCTAGACAAGGGGTGATGACTTTGAAGAAGCTGAAATATTAGATTTGGTAATATTTTTTTTTTTATCAAAACAAATATATATATATATATATATATATATATGTTGAGGTCTTTTCAATATGATTTTCTTCAAAGAGAAGCCAGATCAGAATTCGATTCCTTTATGCATTGTGATCTATTTTTCACTGCGTTATGGCTCGCACATAACAAGCTTAAACAAACCTTCTTTTCCATGATAGTCACAACATCAGGAAGACCACCAACCACTTTGCCACGATCTGACAACGAAAACATCACAAAGTTAATTTCAGGAATATAATTACATATCAAAGCAGGACCCCCGAGAGTGTTGGGAGTGATTGAATATACTCACTCTTTTCAGCATATGCTTCCGCTCTGAAGGGCAAAAGAAGAATAGCAATGTTGAGTTCATTAGCAGACCTAATAGTTTACCTAAACAGTGATGTACAGCTCACATGCTTTGCATCTCTAAACATTTAGGATGTGGAAAGCCATGTGGTGGTCTGATGCACTGGTTATCTTACTTGAGTCTCTGGAATTCTGCATAGGCGTTGTCGTAGACTATAGGGGAGAATCAGAAAAAAAAAATTAAAACATGAATACAATTTTTTAAAAAAGGAAAACAGCACTGTCTCTCTATTCGCCATGTCTTTTCCCGAAGGCATTGCATAAAAAGAAAATCAGCTCTCATTATTTTAATAGCATTGTTTTCCTGCTTCGCTGGAAATAGCTCTTCTTCCCCCACTTATTACTGTCACCATTCGGCAAATCGCATGACCTGTCAGATACCAGCCCTTGATTATGTTTGTCATCAAACAGTCTGTTGACTAACTGAAACTGCTGCCAGTATCTGCACCTTTGATACTATGACAGCATTCTTTTCATCCCTGGATTTCCCTAAATACATTTCCTGTGTGTGCAGCTGCAACACTGGCCTTTACTTCCAATTATAAACACATCTACACAGGATCAACGCCAGAACATAAGTTTGAGCTGACCATCTTTGATTTGACCCCCGTAGTGTATTGTTTTGAAAGAAAAAAAGAAGCCTTTAAAAATAGACAAAAACACTTCACATAACAGTCTTGCCATCACCTCCAGAATTGATGTGTTTTTCTCATTAATGTCGATTCTGGTAGTGAGGTTAAAACAGTTTTTAGCAAAAAAACTGCAGCAAAAGTATTTTACTTGATACTTGATTAAGTTCAGGGTTCTTTTTTACAATGCTCCCCTTAAAAGGCATCATACATTTTGCATATATTTCCCCCTCTCTGAGGTCCAATTATAATGTTTAGTCAAGGTTGTTTTATGCCAAAACAGTTACAAAATAGATTCCTGTGACTATTTACAACCCTCTGACCATTAAAAATAAACGAAGAGGACGTTTTTTTGTCTGGAAGGTTACAGCATGACCCATTTAAGGTCAACACTTAATATCTTAGGAAATTGTTAGTACACCGTTTACTTTTTTTCTTTCTCTGATTTATTAACACAAGGATAATGCTGGATAATGATAGACCCAATTGCTGAATATTTTGTTATGATTTTGTTCGGATATGTCTGACAAATTGGGATCTCACTTCGAGAGGAGCAATCTACTTTGCGTGTATAAAAGCACGGCAATGAAATTGGCATGCGTTGATTGCATCCAGCTGCAGCTGATCACAGCGTGAGTATAAATTGGCAGCGGATACAGCAAACTTTAGCTTTTCGCTTCGGAGCCGTGAAAACATGTGTTCAGTGGCTGGTGTGACGGCATCTTCAGCTGCGGTAGTTCCTGTGTCAAGTGGATTGCCACAGTAGGTTGCACTACCCCTGTTCTCTTTGTGGGAAGATGACCATTGTGGAGCCGCGGACCAGACTCATTCCACTGCCTAGATCTAGGGCTTGCGCTGGTGAAAGCCGTGAGAGCACTGCTTCTGACAACTGGCGGACTGATCTAACGGTGATGATGGGGAATTCCCTCTCGAGGGCTCCTCCTTCCACAGGCACTCTACTACCAATGGAGCTGCCATTGGGGCAGTCTGGGCCATTGCAAAGGGTTACCAGCCGTTACTTTTGGCGCACCCCCGGTGATCGCTGCATCAGAAGGAAAGGCCTACCAAGCACACAGGGTGTGCCCTGCCCCCTCAGTGTATGGCCCACTCAACAAGAAGTGTGGCATTGTGCTGGGCGAGGACATTCCCAGTGCTCCAGAGTTACTGGATAGGTAGTGCTTTGAAAACAGTAGCTGGCATCTTGTGGTAAGACTCCCGGTCTAAAGCCAAACAGTGGGGGCTTGGGAGACTCCTGCAGGGCACTAGAAGGATCAGTGTCCATGGCGTTTTGGTAGGGATCCCAATTCGTCAGTCATATCCGGAGTGACGACTGATAGGGAACATCTCGTTTACGTATGAAAACCTCGTTTACATACGAAGGGAACGGAGACACGTCCCGTTGCAAATGGTGCTGTACCGCCGCTACTTACATTAACATTAGTTCATTTCAAACATTTGCCATGCTATACAATATACAAGTGTTCTTATTAATCACTTTTTAGAAATAATTTTTTGTACAATACTGATGAATTTTAATCGGACTTTGCCTAATTTATTTTAGTGTGTTAGAGCTGGTAAAATTAGGTGGTCTTTAGTCAACACTTGAGATGAATATAGGCTTTTATAACTCACGTTGTCCGGAAAGCTCAAGAGTACGAGAATGCGTCTTCTCTCGATCCACAATCTCAATAGTGTACATTCCTTTATCCTTATCAACCGGTTCGACTATCTCCAAAGTTGCCATTGCTGGGTTGCCACCAATTCTCATCCTTTCTGATGCAGCAATTTTAGAATCCCTTCAAGTACAAAGAGTAAGCAAACTGAAGAGAACCCGTTATTATCTCTGCATCACTGAGAGAATTAAAAAACAATACAAACACATGCATGCTTTTAACATGTTAAAACAAAGACATGTTTAATCCCAATCCCTTTTTAAGCTCAATTGTTTGCTCATTTTCCATAGAGTAAACAGTCTCAAAATGCTAGACATGCCTTTTTTTCTCAAGTGGGGCATCAAATTTGCATGTCCCTAGTGTAAAATTAGACACGGCGGGTGTTTTTTTGTGTCGCGACTGAATGTGAAATTTCATTCAGCATAAAATTTCTGCATTAATACCTGCTCTGCGTGTGATTCAAAATGTGCAACAGGGGGAGGAAAGACCCAGAATAGCCACTTCAAAATGCTAATATGGGGATTTGAGAAGCCATGCGAGCAGGAAGAGGCTTTTCTCACTACGTTAGAATTTCACATGCTACTGAATCACCTCCAGGGCAGAGCATTAGGCAACTGCAATCAGAATGATTTGTTTTGTGTCGACAACAGAGCGAGGAACAAGACAGACTCTTTATTCTTGTAATTTCCTGTAGTTCAATAATCATTTATTTTGTACACCTCACACTGAACTAACACAAAAATATGGACCAAAATCAGAAAATCACGTTTACATGTAGAGTCGTTGCCATGCCTGGGGACATGGAGAGGCATGAGCATTTCATTTTCTAGAGTATTTGTGTATCTTTTCTATTCTAAGAAATCGTTTCAAGTAAGAGTGAAAAATGTGCATACTTTTGTTTCCAATGGATCTTCATCTCCTCGCTGTAATATTTCATATGGCACTGAAGCATAATGCCCTCCGCAGTGCACTGAATTGACAACTCAGAGGCACTGGATCCTGTCCAGGTCCAAAAAAGAAAGAAAGAGATCTTACAATTCACCAACACAGGCTTATTGGACAAAAATCTGCATTGCTGTGATTCACCATGTGTTAAAGCTGAGATTCTTTTACTATTTATGCAAAGATTTTCAAGTAGGGACCCAACTACAATGCACAAGTGTTTATTTTATTGTTGTTTAACTTGTTTTGTTTTTTGGATGAAAGAATTGTTTTTGCACAATTGAAACTGAAGTAGAAGTGCAGTGAATTGGTCAACCACTGTAGTTCACATTAATTGTGTATACACAAATTTGTGAATCTGATGAAACATATTACCTCAAAATCTTATTTTGTCATATGTGACCCTGGACCACAAAAATGTAAGTAGCATGGCTATAATTCAGAAACAGCCTAAATACATTGCATGAGTCAAAATGAAACGTTTTCCTTTTATGACAAAAATGATTAGGATATTAATAAAGATCATGTTCCACAAAAATATTTTAGGTTAGAAATATGCATTTCTAAGGACTTCATTTTAACAACAAAGCGATTCTCTCAAAATTGAGATTTTTTGCAACCTTGGATTCCAGATTTTCAAATAGTTATATCCTATCGTCCTATCATAACAAACAAGCTTATTTCTTATTCTTTCAGGCAATGTAAAAAATCTCAAATTCGATAAATTGACCCTTTTTACTGGTTTTGTGGTCTAGGGTCACATATTTAAGTAATTTTTTACCACAAAATCAGAAAGAAAGAAATTAAGTATTGCTTAAAAATATAATAACAAATAACTTATTTAACGATTATTTTTGCAATGTAAGAAAAAATACAAATCATGCAGAGTTTCCTTACAAATTCTCATTTCTGTAATTCACTGTCTGTGTAGAATCACAGGAATTCTGTAGCTTATTCGAGCATAACAGGAAAACATCCTGGATAGATCCATCACAAGACTCAAAAATGATTTCACGAGTTCGCGCTTCCTCATAGTATAAACAATAAATAGCAAATTTGGCGTGCTGTCCAGGGAGCTAGCCAGGAGAACGGCAGACTCCGAACCCTAGCAAAGGCAAGAGTTTGCCGTCCAGCTCATATGTTATTTAAATGATTGTTATGTTTTTTTTTTTACCTAAAAGTCAAGTGTGTCTAAAGTTTGGACACACTTGACTGAACTCATGTTTCTAACAATATTTGTCAATTAACAGCTTATGCTTAAAAGCATAAAATTAGTTTTATAAAATTGTGATATAATAGTATCTCTATCTATTGTGTATCTCTGCTGTGAATATTTATTAGATGGCTTTACTGTTAAGCTTATTCATGCTTTCAATCTGGATGTGTTTTCAGAAGAATCACTTAAACACCAAATCAACATGGCATTCTTTTTAGCATAAGAGTATCAGAGTCACCCTTGGGTTACAGTCATACAATTCATCACCAAGACCCAGACAGCTCCAGCACAGCACTAAAAATGAACTATGGGAAACCATAAAAAGTTTGTAATTGAAGTTCTGGTCCATTTTAAGTTAGATGACCAGATTTAGACTCTGTGGATAGAGAAGATGAGATGAAGGGTGGAAGATGGCTGATTTAAAATCAGTCGATGTTAACACGAATAAAGACATGCTGGCTTTAGAGAACCAAATGATGATACATGTCATACACACCAGCGATGCGACTGAGCTCGTTAATGATGTCATCAAAAGCTGTGGGCGAGAAAAAGACATCTTTAATACATGTTTTATGGAACACTTTCCAGAACACATTTACATTTTTCTATATTTGATAAGACAATCCGGAGACATGGTACCTTTGCCAGAAACATCAATCTGTGACACGTCTTGGCCTCTGTCATCGGTGATGGTTGCTTTATATAGTCCCACATCCCTCTTGGAGAACTAGAATATCAAGATAAAAAAAATTTGAAGAAAAAATACAGCATCTCACAAAAACAGGCCACCAAAGTGATGCTTTTTTTAGACCATTACCGGCAGAATAGTTTTTGTGCTACATTGTCTTGGGAGTAAATTATAGCTTTTTCATATAGTTTTATAAAAAATAGTTTTGACAAAAAATGTCAAAGAATAACCAGCATTACACAAAATTACTACGGCACTCAATTGATTGAGACCCCTGGTTACAATCCTGAGGGACTCAGAAGCTCTTAAGATTATTTCTCATGCGAAATGTTCTTATGGTAGTTTTCATATGATTGTCAGGAGTGATTTTAACAAATGCAGCATAATTTTGTCATACGTCAAGCTTCTTTGTATTTATGGAAGTTGCACAAGCGGTTTTACTTTGTCACTGGGAAGAATATCGACTGAAAAAACAATTACCCATAACAGTCCAGCAGGGATTATTTGTCTTTTTACTGAAATAACCTTAGCTATGGCACTTAGCGTTGAGCACGCTTCAGTACACTTCTGATATATTTTAAACTTTGATTATGGAAAACACAAACACAAATGTCTGTTACTGCCTAAACTAGCAGTCATGAACCCATAAATAAGTCACAGATCTGTTCTGCTCTCTGGACATGATGGAAAAAAACAATTGTAAATGCTGCTAATAAATTTCAATTAGCCATATGAACATGCATTGAATCCAATATCAGGATACCATGCATAGTAAAACATTTAAGAGAAGTAGAAAAGCCTCCCCTTATATTCAAAGGCTGTACATTAAACTTAGTTTTGTTTTTTAAATAAATTCACTAATGTAATGGTAATACAATTTATCCCAGTGTTTGTTCCATGTGTAAGGCTTTTAGATCACCGTTGTATTGTTTATGTATTCACTATATTAAACAACCTGGAATATAACATGTGGGTGAACTGCCACTGTAATACACTTTTTGGTAACCTTTGACAGAAAGAATGACATTTATATTTTTAGCTTCAGTGTTTAAGAAATTAAGCGCTCACATTAGTTAGAGGGAACTTGCAGACTCCTGAGTTCAAGTCGGCAGGCACCTCAGAAATTGCCTCAACATCGTCCTTATACCACTGGAACACAGAGTCCTTCTTCAAATTAGCCACCTGAAGGGGGTCAAACATGCAAGAAAACACCATATACAGTTTTATCAGTCAGCCTTCAATTTGATAAACATTTCACTTTGGCTAAATCATTCCCAATCAACTTGCCTTGCAAACAAGAGTGACAGAGGCATTATCCCCAACTTGAACGGAAAGGAACTCCATAAAGTGAGGGCCTGGAAAAATTAACATTCTGAAATCAATGGGAAACTGAAATAATCAGTAAGCAACTATACTGAAAAACATCAACCTAAACCTTAAGTGGTTTGCTAGTCTTAGTTGGTCTCACAGGCTGGCGACAGCTGGGCTGGAAGGTCAAGAGACAAAATATGGGATTCAAAAATAAGGGTGCTTCATGATGCCATAAAATAAACTTTTTTTGTCTAAAAAGTTCCATAAAGAACCTTTAACATCTGAGGAACCTTTCTGTTTCACAAAAGCTTCTTTGTGGTTTCAAAAGGGGACACCTGATTTCTAGCGATTATCGTCGTCTTGACTACAGCGACTGTCTCTGCGTTTGATAAATATATTGTTTAATTCTCGTCATTATACATTACCATTACTCTGTTCTCCTATTTGATAATGTTCAGTGCTTTGCTACAATCTGTATTGTTAAAAGCGCTATATAAATAAAAGTGATTGATTGGTAAAAGAATGTTCATCAAGAAAGAGATTATTGTTTAAAGATCCTTTCACTAGCCACGTTTCCATTACCCTTCAAAATGCGCAAATTAAAATTGCGAATCGAAAATATACCTTTTTTTTTGACATTTCTCAAATATTGCAGGTTTTGCACAAATCTATGGCATCGTGTGAAGAACATTTTAAGCACCCTAATTTGAGAAGAATCTCCAACATAATACAGTAAAAAAACTGGCATATTAATAAAAATCTTGGCAATACTTTACAATAAGGTTTATTTGGTAATATTAATTAACTACATTAGTTAACATGAACTAAGAATGAACAATACTTCTACAGCGTTTATTAATCTTAGTTAATTTTAATTTCAGCATTTACTAATGCATTATTAAAATCACAAATTGTGTTTGCTAACATTAGTGAACTAACAATGAACATTATTTTTCAATCACATGACCAGTTCAAAGACCTGGAGGGCAAAACATCCATAGAGCTGCAGCAAAAGCCTGTCCATTTTCCGTTATTTAACAGTCACAAATATTTAGATCAGCCCTCAAAACAATAAGGTATGGAAATAAAATTTAAGTTTTAGAAATTTGCAATATAAATTAAGCTCCCATGGCAGTATTTCACTTATCTAACAGCATGACAAAACGCTATAGTGACACTTAAAATGCAGTCATATATTTCAAATTATATCAAATTGAGTAATCACTTTATTAACGATGCATAGTTTACATAGGAAAGGGTGTGACATCATGTGAAAACTATCAATGAAAGGATTTTTATTTTGGGATGAACTATTTTTTTCATCGGGAAACCAATAAGACATTTTTTTTATATAATGCAAAGCTTCTTTGTAAACCTCAAAAAAGTAATACCAAGAATTGATTACAAAAGCAAAGGTTGTAATTCAGTCTATCTGAAGTTTATTTCAACAGCTACATCAACGGGGTGACTGCAGTACCCTCTTTCACACGAATGTACTCCCTCCTTTGGTATTCTGCCTCAGCCAGCGCTGCCTTGAAGGCTGGAAAAGGAAAATAAAGCAGAAACTATAAGAGGTCAGTGAGTAGAGTTCAACAGAGGAGCACAATATCTCAAGATGAGAGCTGCAGAAGCCCTCAAGCAATGCTGGCTCTCACCGTCTCCGATCAGCACCAGAGAGGACTGGGCCTTGGCTCTGCCATCTTGGATCTGCACGGTGAAAGTGCCCTCGCTGTCGTCAGTGAAATGATCCATCACCATCTCAATAATGCCCAAAGCTGCATCGTGACTCATTTTAGTTTGCTGTGAAAAAGCAGGAGAGGTAAACATTTCTCTCCTGGGCTTTTCTTAGGAGGCTCACACAAATGGAACAGAAAAACATAACAGATGGTAGTATTGCAATAGAGCTGAATCTATTTATTTGGATTGGTTATATTTTCCTGCACAACAAAGGTTGGAGCTAAGCTTAAAGGGATTGTTCAATGAAAATGACAATTCAGTAATCAAATACAAAACCAGTTTGGCTTTCTTTCTACCACAGAACAGAAAAAGCATCACTTATACCACAAAATCCATGCTGGCTTGCAGGGATGCACCAGTACTATTTTATTAGAAACAAACAAACAAACAAAAACGCTAAAATGTTGTTTGTGAAGATTAACATATATGACAAAGGATACCAGAATGTATTGCTATACGACTTGCATATAATTGCTCTTTTGTTGATTTTTTAATTGCTTCTGTTGTCTTCATTTGTAAGTCGCTTTGGATAAAGATGGCTAATTTTAAATGTAAATAATCACACACACATGCATGTATATATTTTGAGAAAAATATGTTTTATAAATTAAATATATTTATTTTGAATGTAAATTATATGAATATAAATATACACATTTAAACACATGTACATATTTTCAAACAAACAAGCACGTAAATATTTAGAAAATATATATGTGTGTATTTATATACATATTTGTATACATTTGAAGGAACCTGAGGGTTTGGAGGAATTTAGTAAATAAATACCAAAATCTTCATTTTTGGTCTCCTGTAATATAAAACTTCCTGCTTTCCGTTTAGGACATAATGATGACATGTGGTTGCCTGTACCACAGTTGTTTACCTCACAGTTGACAAGCTCCTTGTTATTGGCAAAGAATTTGTAGGTCACAGCAGAGGAGATGCCCTCAGCTTGCAGCCAAAAGCGCATACGGCCTCTCTCTAGAATCTTATAGGCCAGTTCAGTCTTCAGAGGAATAACTGCGACACAAGAGAGGTGACGTGTGACAATCTGACATGTTGTCTTGTGTGTTGTCACTGTTCATACACATGACTTTAGACTTGATCCAATAAACACACATATCAGTTTATTTTAAGCAATAAGCCCTGTCCCTTGAATGAATTTATGATGCTTACATGCTATTGTCAGGCACAGAATTAAGCTGAACCCATTTCACTTTAATAGCTTAAAGTGTTTTATAAACAGTGGTACTTCACAACAGATGTTCAATAGATGCCATGTCATACAGTTTATTATTGTAGGGTCATTTATGGTTGACAGGTAGTGTAGCTTGGCATATTATTAATTCAGGTTCCCATACTTTACATCTATCTAGATAAATTAATAGATTAATGATAAATTTCTACACTCAGAAAGGATCATTTTTAGCCAATTAATTTTTAAGAGCAAAGAATAACTAAATTGAATATGGGTCAAAGACAAAAATAAATCACACATTTTACCCTGATTTACTAAATTTACCCACTAAAATGTCGTTCAGTGTAACAATCTCGTCAGATGTAATTACAACAAAAATCAGTAAGGCATTACAATAAGGTTCATTAGTAAACATTAGTTAACAACATTAGTAAACATAAGAATGAACTAAGAACTAAGAATGAACAATATTTTAACCGAATAAAAAAGTTTTATATCCATGCTTTCCATGGATATAAAATCACTTTTGTGCATTTCTTTTGATGCCGACATCTTAATTTCCATAGTGTATATGGGTCAAAGACATTTTGGAAAAACTTATGATTCTAGGCATTAACATTAGGTAATAATCCAATAGATTATACTTTTTTTGACATTCCAAATAGTATACCAATAACTGCTGTATGATTTTCTTGAATTCCATAATTTTTAAGCTTGGAAAATTTCCAAGACTGTGAGAACCTTGAACGCGCTGTTCATTTAATGTGTCAAGTACACATATTGAACATGGTTTGTGTTCAATCTCGGGTCACTCACTTGGGTTGCGTATGTCATAGCTGAGGGCCAACATCTTCTCCAGCTCTAAAATGGAGGACAGTGACAACTTTATTATCAACACTTTCAAAGACATAACAGAAGACAACACAAATCTTTATTAGCAGTATTATTTTTGTTACTAAAGATCTTTGTACAATATGAAATATTTTGCCACTTGCTTCACTACAGATGATGTACTGCAGCATTCATATTAGAGATCAACAACATACTGACAAGAACCCGAAAGCCAAATCAAATAAGATTCGAATATGTCATTTTCATAGTGTCTGGTTCTCTATATAATTTTGAGGAAGGGCATTAATAATGAAGGTGATAGTCATATTATATTAACAGGCCTCACCTTCTGCTGAGATCTTGTAGCTGGCGGAGACACCATCAGTATGTGTAACAGACGCAGAGTATGTGCCCAAATCTTCTTTGTCTGGGTTCTTAAAAAGCAAAGTTGAGCTAAAGAAAAGAAATGAGCAAATATTAGTGTCTGTTCAGTGGGACAACAAACGGAAAACAAATGGAATTATATATGCACAGACTGTGGCATTGCCCTAAATATGCTTTAAGTTAATATGTATCCAGATCTAGTTAGGACACATCGTATGTGTGTGTGTGTGTGTGTGTGTTTTTTCTTACTGGCTGCCTGATGTCTTCACAGCGATTCCCTTAGAGAAGTCAGTAATTTCTTGGTAGGACTTCTTCCACACAAACTTTGATTTCTCCGCCATTTGGCAGCTCTCAAAAGAGAGATAAATGTCACCTGATTCCTCATCGACGCCACATGTGATTTCCTGGGTGCCTTCAAAATAAAAGAAGCAGAGAAGAATTTGCACACAAGTAAACAAGATGTGCAGACTCCAAAACAGGTACAGTAGGATATGCCACATTTACAGTTGGGACAGAAAAAGTGATAAGTACTGTTCCATGTGATGATTAAAAAAAGTTGGACTACACAATATAAAATTTAAATGATGAATATTATCTCAATATCTCAATATACAAATTCCTATATTATTTAACTACTATGGATATATACATATGATCTTAATATTATGTAGATGATATTTTGGTCCTCTGAAGATCTAAAATGGACTACAAATGTCACACATAAAATTGTCCCGTTGATGACATTTAACACCAACGACGTCAAATGCCATTGGTTCCAATGTGTCTTGTAACCAAATGTCATTGAAATCAACTTGATGGAGCAGCCAGTTTCAGCCTGACACACAAAACTATAAAATGGCTTCAGAAGACTTATTACATATATTTTAAGAAAGATTATATATTATTTATGCTCACCACTTTTATGATATGTCTTCTTTTTTTGGCTTCACAAACCCAGGTTTAATTCTTTTAAGTTTAAACCATAAAAATATTAGCAGTATTTTCATTTTAGGTTAGTTACTGTAAACTGTAAAAAGTGGTGATTTGCAGTTGTGACCTTAAAGAGATATTTCTACCTGATTTGATGCTAAAGATTACTTTTATTAATTAGTTGGTATATAATCCATGTACTGTATATAGGTTGATTTGAATAAACCAGTTAATCTGGACGCTACAATTTTCAAAATTAAAATTCAATGTAGCCCTGATTATGACCAATCAGCCTACACAGGGCTTCCCTTCTCGGTCGTGCTTTAAGGAGAACTTCTCATGCAACATCACACACATACTTTATATAGACAGATGAATCCACAGTGCACTCTACTGGTTGACAGTATTTTATCAGTCCCAAAACCTTTCAGGCTGCTAGAAATGAATCATGTTGGATCATCCCGTTTTTCTTATCTGCCAATGTGCAGGCAGCTGCTCCCCAAGACACTTCAGAACGCCTCCCATGGTGCCATCCACACTGCCCCGCACGGCTCTGAACTCCTCTCATTTCATCCATAATACAGATCCCTTCTTTCAAATCCACTGATATTCAGCTATTCTGGATACTGGGTGGTTTTGTAAGTGCTTAAAGACTGTATGCAACTTCTGGTTTTACTGTGCACACTTCCAAAAACCCAGTCTTCATACTCTAGCAATAACCACCTCTGAGATGCAACTACACAACTGATATTCCCAATATTCCGATATAGCGAAAGGCAGGGAAATACCCTTGGATGAATGACCAAAGTCACCAAGCCAATTAAGTCTATACTGAAGAAAGCCATTGTTCATCCCTCTGAAGTATGTGAACTGAAATCTGCCATTTTTGCTCTCTGGGCACAAACATTTTTAGCCAATCTGGAGCCATACACATCATGTGACTAATTTCTAACCTCCCTGGTGCTGCTGCAAAAAGCTGATTGGCTGACGAGTCACTATGCTGAGATGTGACATCAAAGACAGCAGACATTTTCCATTTCCAACCCATTTCATGCTTTTAACAGCATTCAAGGAAAAGGACAGTAGAAAAACATATATGCAATAAATCAATAAATACATATTTTGTTAGAATATACAGTCATTTTAAAAAAGCAGTCAATTAAGAAAACCTGGATCTACCATGAGAGGCTAGTTGAGCAATGCTAATCAGCTAATCTTGACCCCTTTCCAAAAACCTCAATCTCAATCCTATTATGTAACAATTTCCCCAAATATTTTTCTTGTTAAAAATCCTTTTTCATGAGTAAATGAATCACATTATGGAAGCAAAAAGGGGGCTGCAAAAAAAAAAAAAACATTTCATATTGACTTGGAACAAAATTCCCCTTAAGGCAGAGGTTCTTCACAACTTTAACAGCTAAAATATCATTAGCATTGGTTTTCCAGGGGTGTGAATAGAAATTACTTTTGGAGGTTAAACAAATGCAATGCAATTTGACATTCAAACTTTAATTAGATCAATAAACAAGAAGCCTTCTTCTTCTTACAATTATTATTATTATAGTGTGTTTCTGGATGCTAGACACTAAGTTGCTTTCACAAGTCCGACAGCTGCACTACACAAAGCTGACAGAAAAACTGAAGTAAAGAGTAGTTGCTATGGAAACAGTACTTCTTCTCGTCTAGTCGCATTGGTGTAAACTGGCATGTGTTAGAATGATGCAGAGCACATTCTTTCGCAAGTACTTGCAAGTTTCATCTTGTCTCTGTGTGAATGTTTTACTGTAAACAAAACCCTTTTAAAAAATATCTTCCAGCACACTCAGTATTTCTCATTCAGAATCACTGCCTTAAAGGGAGAGTTCACCCAAAAAAGAAATATGAATATGCAAATTAATTATAAATCTAGCAGTATAATTCAAGTCTGTAAACAGATTAGGTTGCGTTATTTGATGAAAATATATTATTTGGTCTTATTCACATATAAACACACGCATAAACAGAGCTCATCACATATTATAAACATGTAAGCTTGTTGCTAGAAACAAACCTCATTGGTTCTTTTGCACCACATGTGAACATTTGCATTTTTTGTGTTTACCATATGTGATGGTAAACACCCTATTCTCATTGCTCTTAATTTAAATACACAATTAAATCTGTTACAGTTTTTCTCAGTCGCTTTGGTGCATTTCTCACAACACTATTTACTTCAACCTCCACAACATTTAGTCATTTGTGCGCACATAGTAGCAGTTTCTCATTCCTTCCAACAAATTGCAAATGCTTTTGGACAAGCATCAATTGCTTTCATAAAGCTCTCTGCTGTTTTATAACATTATTTTTGCTTATTACATTTGATTATGTCATGTCAGTCAAAATTAACTAAACTTGTGAATGCTGAATAGTCATTCCATATAAAACTAATAGTCCTCATTTCATTGCTTGAGTCAAAAATGATTAAAAAATGTTGAACTAGTTGTCAAAATCTGTCAAACAAATTTTAGTTTTAAAAAAATTCCTGAAAATGTCTTCTAAACTGAACAATTTCTCTCAGGTGAACCTCATCTTTCAGTGATGAGAAGGGGTGTGTGAAGTATTAGTTGCAACCAACGATAAGTCACTTTTCTGCAATCACTCAGAACTGAATCCCATAAACCCCCACTTCGCAAGAATATACAGTATGAGACAAGCAGGACATAGAGTGTAAAATTTATACAATACCATTCCTAAATCCAATAAAGAGAAATTTTCTCTTCCTGGAGGTGGAAGATATATGCCCTGCTAGTGGCCATGGATGCAGAATGTGATGACATCACACCAGAGTCCTGCAGAGGGTGGATTCGCCATTCAAGGAGATACTTTCCTTGCTGCATTGCAAGAGATAATATTCGCTGTGAAGTAGATTAAGCTATGTGGCCAGACAGAGAGGAACCTCTGGATGTGCATAAATGATTTACAGACCTATGTATGCTGTATGTCCAGTTCCAATATGTACTGCAATATTGTTTACAGTTGTGCACAGCTTTACCCAAAGGGAGTTTATGTTTCTGTAAATAAGGGTGCATTTATTTGTTTGCACAATGCTTTGAATAAAATAGAATTGCAAAGAGCATGTGCAGTAAAAATGTACATATTCAGTGTCCTGTACTCTGATACCTCACTGCATACAGTAAAGTCTAACTTTACTGTAGTTTTCAAATGGCTGTGCAAATAGTATATAGTGCTGTCTTGAGCATTTTCAGGAAGTGTCAAAAAGGAAGGGAAAAAAATTACAGAGTAAACTGTCATAATGAAAACATGACAAAGCCATTTGACAATCTTGTGCATAAACAATGGTGTCAGGACTTTTCATCTTGATGACACTGACACTTTCATTGACATGAATGCTTGCTTTTGAGGAGTGAACTATCCATTTTGAGCAAGTGATACGCTTTTGCAGGTTGTAAGTGTTGTGAGAAATGCACCAAAGCGACTGAGAAAAACTGTAATCATATAACGTTATCCTATCTCTTGTACAAGACTTGGATAAAAGTAATTGTTTCATACATACTGTTCATACAGATTTGTTTAACGATCCATTTATGAACTTTTTAGTTACCTGGACTTCTAATGGAGGGACAGAAACCTTTAAAAAGTTTAAACCAACAGTTTGCTCTGTTGATACATTTTCCATCGTATTAAAACCATTTTTAATGACATGACACATTCTTGTAGTAAGTATTTTAAAAAGTACCCTCCCCTCTGCAAATCACACCCTGTGTACAAGTCTTCATATTAGCATATTCCCATTCAAATATGTACACATATTCATTCACAAGTATTACAGTACGCTCTACAGTACTGGTTTACCTGGCAGTGCCTTGATGCACACAGGGTCAGAGGAGGTTGAAGCCACGCCAATTCCATTGGCGTTTTCTGCCCGCACACGGAAAACAAAAGACTCGCCTGTTTCTAGACCCTTGACCTGCAAAAAAAAACATGTTTGATAAAACCATAGAGAAACACTATTTGCTATTCGGACTCTAGCTGAATTCATGTCTAGCTGAGGTAATAGTACAAAATATGTGAGAATGCGAGTTTGACAGCACAAATTGATACCTTAAGATAGCAGTGGTTGACTGAACTTTCGTTGACTTTGCTCCAGTTATCCAAGCCTTTCTTTGATTTCTCAACAACGTATCCAGAGATGGCACTGGCACCGTTGTAGACAGGAGCCTTCCACTCCACCACCACAGAATCATCCCTTATTTCAGTGAATGTCACGTCATAGGCTGGACCTACAGAAGCCAAACACAAAGAAATCAATGCTCAAGTTTTTCTTGCTTTCAGTCATGTTTTATATGAAATTTGGTATAAAATCTCACAAAACTATATGCAGGTGATATTTCAACCAAAAACGAAAGAAAGAAAAAGCAGAGTGTCTTGTAAATTATCACCCTTGTTCTCATCGCACTTAATTAATATGGATTTTCAGCTGTAATGTGAAATATAACTTTAAATTTAGGGTAAAATGTAACTGGATAATATAACTTAGTCTTTACAGATTCCATGAGAATCATTTTGGTCTGTACCTTTTGTTTGTTCAATACACAATTGTTGACAGGCACAGGGAGGAATATAATCAAGGCATAATGCAGGCCATATCTGAACTGTGGCTTTTAGTGAGAAGTTACAACAGTTACAAGGTAGCATGTTTTAAAACATTTACTACTAATGTTATTAATAATTTAGCATGGTGGTGGTTGTAGGTGTATTGCCTACAGGGTAAATATAGAACCAATCCACTTTTGTGGCCTTTAAAAGGGTTTTTAATCATGCAAACAAGACATCTTACGGCAGAGGATCTGTGCCTCTAATAAGAACACTATAAATCTGCTTAACAACAAGTACCCATGTAATGTTTGCCAATATCTGTGGGTTGGAAGTCTCATGCATGAGTGTGTTTTGCACACGTGAGACTTTTACTTCCTCTTAAGTGTTCTTAGGGCAGCACATAAAACCACCTAAATTCACTATATTCATATTGTGCCAATGTCTTTCTTCTGTGGAAATAAATAAATACAAACTTGAAGAATCTTTACTGATCTCTTTTCCACCAACATTATTTCATTGAGAAAATCTCCAAATGTAACAATAAATAAAATAAAATAAGACAAATAAAATAAAATAAACTTCTGCAGAAGTCTTACACTACCATATACTAGATAAACATGCCGAATAATTGTTTTCTGTTTGTATTCAGATTCTAGATGGTGCAACCATATGCTGCTAAAAGACCATTAGTTCTTGAATGTGTGGCTTTAAATATAAAGAATGGAGAATAAAATTCCAGAGCTGCAGAGGAGAGAAGATTTTCAGTGACAGGGCTCAAGAATAAGGATGGCCTGTTGGCCCATGACCAATGTGAGAAAGGTTTGTGCCAGTTTGCAGAACTGTCAATTGCCCTTCCAGGTCAGTTCTGCATTGCCAATGAACATCTTACATTTATTGATCTTGTGTATCCTTTGTTATGCCTTGGGAACTTAATCATTTGGCTTTCTGTGATCTAATCTACATTGCTGATTCATAATGAAGTGAAGTGGGAACTTAAACTGAGCAATACATTTGCTACAGGATTTATTTTTCCCTCTTAATGTTAGTTAATAAAATAAATGATTAAAATAATAAAATAAATGGTTAGTTCATGTTAGTTCAAGTCCATTAAATTAATGTTAACAAATGAAACCATAAAGTTTAACCAGTTCAAGATAATAGCTTAACATATTGGTGTTCAACTACATGAAAATGTTTATAGTGATACAATTTTAGAAGTAAAACTATATGCACGTGGCATTACCTGGCTCAGGCATGGTCCAAGCCTCACATTTGAAGGCAGCGCTAGTGGTCGAGGCATTACCCAGTCCAACCAAATTAGCTCCATACACCCTAAACTGATACACTGACCCAGCTGTCAGACCTCCAACCTTCCAAAGGAAAAGTTCATTTTAGTAATTATGTTAGGCATTGCTATATCAATCAATCAATCAATTGATATAAGCTGATAACAATACATGGCCACCTTGTGCAGTCGTTCCTTAATGGGTGGGATGTTGATCTCCTTCCATGCCTTCTTGGCCACATTGCATTTGTCAATGTAATAATCAGTGACGTCTACTCCTCCACAATGGAGGGGCTGCTTCCAGTTGAGCACCATGGATTCCCCATCACAGTAGAGAAGAGAGACGTCATAAGGGGAAGAGGGTAGCTCTGTGGAGAAGACAGATTGCTTTAGCTGGTCCTTCCCATTACTCAGTGTCTGAGAGGAACATGCGCTGGCATGCAAGGCTCATCTCAGGCTTATAATACGCACATTTCTAAGAGAAGCGTTGTGTCTGGAGGTGTAATATAGGAGGGTGGAATGCATTGGCGTAAGCCTCAAAATATGGCAGTGTTTTTTAACAAGAGATTTAGGGCTTTATTCTGAAACAGCTGCTTTGCTATCTACTGCCTACATAAACAACTACATGTATAGATTTTTTTTATTTGTAACAGAACTTTTTTTAACAGAACTAAAACTTTTATCCAGTAAAGATGCATTAAACTAATCAAAAGTAATACTTGTGTTCCAACATATTTTCCAACATGTATTTAATATTTGTATTCTGTTCTGTCAGAAAAAAAGGTATCACCGTTTAAATATTTTTATTAAGCAGCACAGCTGTTTCCAGCTTTGATAATAAAGAAACAGCCACAAATAATAATAATCAGCCTAAACTATTTACTTTGGATTAGACTGAATTTTGATAATAAAATAATTATATTTCTAACCTATTTTTTTTTACATCTTTACTGAGTTAAAATCATTGTGGGATTCCATTAAACACAAATAATACCACGCTACCTTTTAATTGACCAACATGTCTTTGAAAGTAACATGATCATGCTGAAGCAATAATGCTAAAATGCTAAAGTGTTATGAGAGATTTTCAGTGCAGTTGCTAGGGTGTTTAAAGTCGTTGCTAGGTGCCCACCGGTGCAATTCAAAGGAGCCCACCTTCCCGTCTCTGTGAAATTCTGGCCCCTGATATGGCTTGGGTCAATGTAAGGCTACTTTTAAGGCTATTCTTTGTGTGTTTTTGACTGGTAAATATAGAAAATAAAACACTCCCCTCAATCCCTCAAGTCACAATAACGTCCATAGCAAAAAACGGTATGAGATTAGTTATAGTACATCAGCCCTGCTTGATTAAAACATCTAAGTCCATCTAATAAATTAATAGAATAAAACGTCTCCAGGTTATGAATATAACCATGGTTCCTTTAGGGAACGAGACGCTGCGTCATAACGCTTTGGGAACGC
>JAUMHI010000054.1:1165320-1194942 GCA_032359435.1 Enteromius unitaeniatus | reverse complement strand
GGTCTCTGACGTCACCTGCCCATGACGTCGCGACATTCCATTGGTTTGATGCTACAGCATATTCACACGGCGGTCACACAGAAGGCGTTCCCAAAGCGTTATGACGCAGCTCGAGTTCCCGAAAAGGAACCACCTAATTTAATTTCCTAACCACTGTTTTGACTGGCTCTGTATTACAGACAGGCCTGCTCTCTTAGGACAAAAAGTTTCATCTTTTGAAGTCTCTGAGTATGGAATTGTCCCCCAGAGTCCAAATAGAGGACAGCTGTTAGCTAAAGAGTTACAAAGCAAACAGCTCTACAAATCCATCCAGATCTGTAAAAATGTTAGGGTCTGCTGGCTGAAATAATTTCTACTTGTTGACTAAGTGTCCCATGGAGATATGGAAAGAAAAAACATTCTGACTCATTTGGTATAAATTATTAAACCAATTTAGCGAATGGTATGAGGTTTGAGGGAAATATAAAGAGTTTAAAACCTCTTCCATGTAACTAGGGGTGGGTGGTATGATATCATATGCATGTAAATTAATATCGTAAAATATGATTTATTTCTGTGATGCTGCTTCAGCTGATATCAGCTTTTCTTCCTGTATTAAGGGTAGAAAACATTCTAATATGCTGATTTATTTTGAATTAATGTTGGAAACAGTTCTGCTGGAACTTACTGTAAGATTCTTTTTTTAGGATTCTTCGATCAAACAAGTTAAAAAGAACAGTATTTTGTATTTTTATTTTATTCCAGTATTTTAGTTTTCGAACAATTTAAATCTATGCTATTATTTCTAATTAATTTTCCTTGTTGAATAAAAGTATTAATTTCTTAAAAAAATAAAATAAAACGTACTGACCCCACTTTTAAGTGTATATTGTTAGAAAACCTTTCTGTTTTAAATAAATGGTGTTCTTTTTAACATGTTATTGATTAAATAATCCTGGAAAAAGTATCACAGGTTTAAAAAACAAATCTATCTATCTATCTATCTATCTATATATATATATATATATATATATATATATATATTACTATTATCAATTTTCATTTAAATGGTGTTTTATCAATCAATCTAGCTACAACATTTCGTTCTTATTTGGAAATTAGTTTTTGTTTATACGTGACTTGGTGCTATACAGTTGTAGCATTTGAACTAATCTGGTGCAAATTATTTGTTACATTTAACAAATAATCTTTAATACGGCTTCCCAAGCCCAAGGGGAACTGAAATTGCAAAGAGAAGGCTGAACAAAGCAACTCTGACTAGTTTGCCTGCTGAAAAGACAATGGACCTTTCCCTAAATTAGTTAGCCACAGCCATATCGCCCTGCAGCCCAAGCCTGGTTGCCAGGCACATTATACACAGTAAAATCACTGTAACACACTTACTCTGATGGCTTTTATTAAACACTATAGCAGAATCTCTACTGGCTCACTCATTCCACTGCTATGCTTTACTGTGTACCAAGAAACCTCTAGAATTAATATTTTCTCTTGGTATTGCGTGCCAACTTTCCTGAGCACTTCCTATGAATAAAGATAAATGAAGACCTTTTCCAGCCTGTTGTAAAGTCATTAAAAAGAAGTCTGCTTTTCCTTTTGTCATTTGTACACCATGGGTTTATCAATAACAAACATATCCTGCTGAAAAACAGCTATTGAACATGTTTGGGAAGTGGAAAATAATCAAAATAAATGGTTTCTTGATGGAATACCAAAGAATACTGGGTAGTGAGAGACAGACTTACTAAGAGCGGCTCTCACAGAAAGAGGGGCTGATTCCTGGGATTCATCGCTGAGACCCAGCTCGTTGATGGCTTGAACACGGAAGACATACGTCTCACCGGTGGTCAGTCCGTGCACAACAAACCTGTGAGAACCCAGTAATGAGGCAGTAAAAGAGGAAGTTTCTCTTTCATTATTTAGGCAATAGCATCCTCAGAAAAAACACATGTCAGCAACACAAACTCCTGATGCAAGCTTTTTGTGTTTTCCAGTGGCAATTGATATTGTAATGTGATTTTGTTTTTTATTTGTCAGTTATACCGCATTCAAACACATTTTTTTTACTTGTGTTTACTTGTGTCTAAGAGACACAAACATAAAATAAAATGTCAAATACCAAAGCTATTTGAAGTTATTGCAATAATAAAGTAAAATTGTAATTAAAATGTATAGCATTTTGAGCTTTTTTTAGTTTATGCTTTATTAGGTTTATTAATTTAGGCTAAATCAAAATCTAAAATTTTGAAAGATCTGCTGCTGGGAACTTGTCTTTGGCTGTAACTATAACTACTTTAATAAGGTTTAGGCACAGTTATGGGGATGTACATGCTATACATACATAACATAATTATGTTTCAGGTTCGGCTTTGTGTGATACATGTATTACATATGAATTTGGTTGAAGGATAGTGTTTTTTAAAGTTACCATCCTATAGACATTAGTGTTCCTGTGAGCTAAATGCTGCTGAATAGCAAATAATGAAATTTTAAAATACCTGAATGGCTAAATAATATACTTTGTTCTCAATAATTTGCTGAATGTCCATACAAAAGATGAATAAAGAAAGCTATTGTATGGAATGTAACTCCTAGTTCATCAATATAATAACACCAAGAGGTGAACTTTTGCATCTTTATTTCAGCGCACAAGATGTTTGACCAGTTTTTACTTCAGTTTTTCCTTCCTGTGAATGAGAACAGCTTGCTTACTTAGAGTGAGCCCTTACCTGAGCTGTGTTTCCCAAAGCCATTGACACCAACAGTTTCTACGATCTATATAGGCTTACAATGCCTTTGAGAAGCACGCCACTGGTGCGCTTGTGATAGGCTTAGGTCCGGTTCTCAGATCTTCCACACGAGAATCAATATATTATTGAATAAGATTAATGAGTTCCTTTGGATGATGAGAACAGGTTAAACCAGCAACCCCTTTAGTTTTATTTTACTTTAATCTAAAGTTCATTAAATGTTGCAAATCTTTTCCGGAGTTTCACATGCTTTCGTACCCTATCCGTGGGAAGTGTCTCGAATCATTTCACCTAGACTAAGCACATACCTAGTCTGCTTATGAGGCTTGTGATTGGCAGAGGTCCAGTCCTTAGATCCTTTCACACAAGAATCAATGTAATATCCAATCAGGTTATTGGGATCCTTTGGAGGCGCCCACTGGATTAGAACAGAAGTGTCTGTCTCTCTGGTGGCAACGACTTGTCCAGGAGCTGAGGGCACACCTGAATGAACACAGAACTTCATTTCAGGGGTGATTTCACCAACCAGTCCAATCAATCCCTTGGTGACCTATCATGCATGAATTAGTAGCACTACAGAAAGGCAGATAAAAAAATCATTACTGCCTTAATGACAACATCAAAGTCAGAGCAGACTTCAAAGATCTATATGCAATTTCATATGCATTTCAACATGTCAATATCTTAAGTGAATACATCAGAGGCACTGCCCCCTCTGTGACATGCTTTTTTAGGGCATTTACCCTTCAACTGCAGGGTTGTTACAGTGTTGGTGGGCTCAGAGGGTTCACTGATGCCGTACATATTAGCAGACACCACACGGAACTGATAGTCCTTTCCCTCTAGCAGGTCAAAGACGGCATACCGAGGAGATCGGATGGGTACTTTAGTGTTCACTCTCTGCCAGGATCCAGCTCCGACTTGAAGCTATAAAAGCCAAGAATGAAGAAAAACACACTATTACACAAATATGCATTGTGTGAGAAATGCTTTATCCTCTCACAAGAAAAAACAACAACAATTGTCTATTCTAGACAGTAATTAAATTAATTAAATAAAGATTAAATAGAGCCAAAGATTGAACATAGATCTGCCGCAATGCTGAAGTACGCAATTATCACACATTTATTTTTGTTTTAATTGTAAGAAGGAATAACTGAAACAACTAAGAGCTTAAATAACAGATTCAATAAAATTACAGAAAATTTACTTTGTTTGCATAATTACATAAACTTTTCATACTCAAGTCAAAAATCATGACAAAAACAAATATACATTTGTAATACTGCAGTGCAACATACAACTTGCCTAACCATTATTATTGCATTAATAATAATAATAATAATGATGATAATAATATGCTTGCTTGTAGTGCAATTTTTAGTTATAGTCAAAAAGAAGAATGCAAAAATGACTGGAAAACAACAACAAAAAAATGGACATTGTTAAAAAAAGTTTCAACCACTAAAACACCAATATCAGTCAATATCTATAGTATCACTGAGCAACAAAAGATTAACCACTGAGAAATAAATTGTTCCTGTGGGCTGTGCTGCATCATTTAATGCAAAACAAAAATTCTTATTAAATATTCTTACAGCGTTAGTGTTTCTTAATGGTTAGTGACAAGAAAAGTAAACTGCTGAAATAAAGTTTGTGACCATTCGGCTGGGTTAATGTCTAGCAGTGAGCTGAAACTAACCTTCTCAATGTAATACCACATGGGGGCTTTGCTATGGTAGACTGGAGGGACCCAACTGAGCACAACATATGTTCGGTCCGTCTCTGAAGCACAGACTTTAGAGGGAGGTCCTGGAGCTTTTCCCTCGGCTGCAGTCAAAGCACATCAAACAGAATTACTGTTTCTACCCTGAACACATAGACACACACCAATACACACACTTACACACACACTAGGAAATATCCTAGCAATTTCACTTTAAAAGCAACCTTAATATTATAGACTGATATGCGAATATCATCTTTGCTGCCGCTGCCACCACCACTATGTATATATATAAACACACACACACATATATACATGCACATGAATGACATTGGTTGATGTGTTCATTTCAACTTGAAAAAGAACCACAGATGTTTGTACGTTGCCTTCCTGATGGAATTCTCATCAAAAACTAATCAGTACCTCTCAGAAGAGAACCAATTATGGGCTAGATAATTATTGCTAATTTTGAAAGCAAAAAGCATGAAAGAATAGGGGGGAAAAGCACTAAGTGACAGCTGCTGTCATCTAATACATAATACAAATTCAAAGACACACAAACTTGACTGAGTGACAAAAGGAAGAATATTTTAAGGCAGTTCCACCCCACAGTATTTAAAGATGCAGTTAAAGTGGTTTACAGATGTCATTTTTGAGCTACTGAGGTTCAATGATGGACTGGAACCTCTCTGTTGGATTGTCCAAAGAGCAACTGGGCCAAAGACGAATACATGCAGTAGTCACTATAATGTAGAAGCCATAAATGACCATGATCGTGCATTGACTATCAATAAATTAATGCATTTTAAAAGTATAAATAATAAATGCAGAGTTCTGAATACATTGACAGTCCTGCTCAAAGGACTATTGCTACCCTTTCAGTCGAATCACTTCGACGTTACATACTGTATGGGAACTCGCCAGAGAGACCAATTGCCTTTGAGCCCTTTACTAAAGGCCAATGAAACATTGGCGTGCACTGATTGTGCAGTGCACCTGCAGATTTTCACTTCAGAGCCTTCACCGTCTGAGCTACTACAGGAAACCCCCTCTGTGAGTTCTGGAGATCGAGGAAGAGTCCTGATTTTAAGAGTTCCTGCTTTTCTGCTCTCTCGTCAGACAGAGTGTGAGACAGACTCACCTGATGGGACAGACGGACATGATCGTTGACCTTCAGAGACGCAACGATAGCAGTTGTGCTTTCTTTCCTGCACGAGAAGTTGAAGCGCAGGCTGTCCTCTTCAAAGTGTATGTCGCTGTCACAGCCGCATTTCACAATGCAGTGGAGGCCGCACCCCTCGGTAAGCACCTACTCATCATTCGGTTTCCTAGAGGTGTGTGTCGGGTTGATGAAAAAAGAAATATCCCCGATATTTACAGCTGCAGGCTGGGCAGCACCGTCACCTTTGCTAGGTTTTACAGAAAAAGACCTCTGCGTAGATGCTGTGTCTTCTCGCGTCCTCAGCAGGACAGCAGGTGAGCGAGAGGACCGGCTGGTGCCGGCTTGCTGCGCCACTCCTACGGGATCCGTGCGTTATTTTCTCTCAGTGTTCCCTTAACTGTGCGTAACCTGAGTCCTCCCTGCCCTGCAGTCGGACCTAGAGTGGAGTAGCTCCGGCTGTGCTTCCTCTGGTCTCCTTCACCAGAGGTGTGGCTATAAAACATATCCACGGTCTACCAGAAGGCTGTGTTTCCCTTCAATTATATCCATAATATTATTGATATATTGTATTTTTTATGCCACATGAAAAAATGTGTGTTATTCATGTGCTCCGCCCTCAACCACTTGCTTCAGCACCACTGAAAGCAACTCTGTCGCCCCACTTCTTGGGCCGCAGAGGGTTGGGAAGGTTGCTTCACGAACTTGAAAAGTAGATCTCGCCTGTCGTCGGGGGGTCTCCACGTAACACGGCCCCAGAGTCGTGGCCTTTTCCATGGGTGTTCCCATATGTAACGTCGAAGTGATTCGACTGAAAGGGTAATGTCTAGGGTACGAACGTAACCCACATTACACTTTCTCCTGCCACGACTCTGAGGTCGCGCTGACGCTGGCTCGGCTCTTCAGCGAAAACCTGCAGGTGCCCCGTGCTCATGCCCTCTTATACTCACGCAGTGATGAGGTGCACCTGAGCACAATCAGTGCACGCCAATGTTTCATTGGCCTTTAGTAAAAGGCTCAAAGGCAATTGGTCTCTCTGGCGAGTTCCCATATGTAACGTCTCTCTTACCTCCATCAGGGAACGTGGGTTACATTCGTAACCTAGACGTTTTTAGGCAAACAACATTATTTTACTTAGTGCATGTTTAATATCAGAACTAAACGTAAACCACACATTATATATATATATATATATATATATATATATATTTAGAAAATAGTTATATGTCTATATTTACATTCATATAACCACGAGCATCATAATACATGTTTACATTCATATAAGAGTATATATATATATATATATATATATATATATATATATATATTACGTAATATGTTTTAAAAATGTTTTAAATTACTTATGTTTAAAAATGTATGCTAAAGAATAAAATTTTATAGAGACTACATCAATAAAAAGTGAGCTTGCCATAACTTACTTTTTTATTATTGTTACAGAAATGCCATATATTTTTAAAGATTTTGTCCATTTTCATTAGACCTGCGTTAAAAGTAAAAAAATGTAATAAATGTTTTGTAAATAAATCTGACTATACAGTACCTTCAAGGTCATCATAGTAAGTCACAACGTCAAGTCTTCCACCAAGTTTTGTGGCTGTTAAAACAAACTGCATTATTAACAAGCACAGAATTGATCGCTAAATATGACTCATCATGAGGACTTTGTTTTGCTCACCATGAAGTCTCTCAAACTCTGTAGGGTCCAGAGCGGCAATGGGCTCAGACATTCTGGAGGGTTTGCCAATGCCTCGAGAGTTGACGGCCCGCACACGAAAGTAGTAAGAGTGTCCTTCAAACAGGCCCTGCACAGGATACTTGCAGATCTTTGCAGGGGAGTCATTACACTGCACCCAGTTTTCTGTTCCAACTTCACATCTGCCCAATAGGGGAAAAAGAATAAACATGAACAACAATGAATATGGACAGTAATCAAGACTATTCTATCATTACTTACACACTGCTGTGAAAAAGAGGAAATTACAGCCCACTTTTACATATTGAGGAGATGATATGAGCTAAGGAGCATTTGTACGTAATTGCAGATGCATGCTTCACTTAACAGTCTGATTACCGTCCGACGAGAGTACATTTCAGCTCGATACTAATGCAGCTCAAAGTGACAGGGAACAAAATAATCACCACATCTATTAGCATATGCAAAGCATGTTTCTGGCAAAAATATGTGTTGGTAAGCAATTTTTTAAGTAGACTACATTGGAAGGGAAAACAATCTTTTGTATTACAGACAACCTACAATTAAGCAACTTCCAATATAACAATTAAAGCGCAGTTAAAACTGTAGACACATGTTGTCTTAGTCGACAAATGTTGAATTTACTTTAAAGAAGCATAGCACAAGCACGCTTATCAAGCAAAATATTCCCTAAGAGGAAGTTAAGTTTCAAACAACAAAACACAGAAGTGACACCATCCTTTTCGGGCGGAAAAAAGGCAATTTGCTGGTGATGCAGGCAATGCAGAATCCATTTTTTTACTAAATTTACTAAATAACGCAGAATATCACGGACATTGTAAAATTTAGTTTTTTTATACATCAACAGTAGGTGAGTTTATAATGCAATGTGGAATAGTGTCTGCAAAGCTGCAAAAATACTTAAGTATTTGTGATGCAAATAGTGCTTTCAGCCTCTGCAGCTTCATTTTATGAGCGCATAAGCAATCTTTAGAACTGCTCTAAGAGTAACTTTATGAGCATTTTATTTAAGTAAAACTATAGTTATATAATATACAAATAGAAACCTAAAAGGTAAAACAAAAATAAACGGCAAAATAAATGTTCTGTTTGACGGTGACAAATATTACTTAATGTAATGATAGCACTATTACTACTACGACTAAAATCCTTATTAAAACATTGTTTATTTACCAAAAGAAAAAAAAGAATATATTTAGCATAAAAATGTAAATGCAAAGAAATAAAATCAGATATTTATTTGAATAAAATAAAATAATTAGAAATGCTTTTTATTATTAAATTGAATGAAGCCATTAAAATCCAATTGAAAAAATTAATGGAAAACAGAATTTGGTCGAAATTAAACTAAATAAAAAAGGGGGTTTCTTATAAATTTTAGTTTTCACATAAATATTTAATTTCACATAAAAACTAAATTAAATTAGCCAAGATGAAATCCAGGAAAAAAAAGAAGAGAATCTGGGGGGGATTTAATTGCGACAAGGCAAATATAGGTGGGGCTGATCAAACGTGATCTGTATCAACCGGCCTTTACTATAAATAGCAATTTACTGGTGATGTTACAAACAACTTATCCTAGGAAATATATTAAATAGAACCCAATATTTCAACACGCAACATCCCTTTCAGTTTACAGACTAGTTTCTGTGGGTGGTTGGTTAATTGCATCAAGTGCATTACGATAACATTTGTCAATCAGGTAGATTTTATAATAATCCTCATTTGCATAGAAAGAAGGCCTATTTGCAATGAAAAGACTGACAGCGACTTTATTTAAATACTCTAAGTAGGTTGTTCTAGCGCATTTAGCACCTGATTAAAATGGATTGCAGGTGGTATGTGAATAAGACAAATGATTCTGCATGCTAAGCTAGTGCAAGTGTTATTCGCACAGTGAATTCATGTTGTGCTGTTCAAAAAAAGCACTGTGAAAAAAACAGCTAATGCGGTAAAAGGCTCCAGCAAACCGTCGCGCAGATTCTTGACATTTTCTTATCTGATGCAATGACATTTTAAAGTGCCCAAATACATTCTGAGGCCACTGTATCAAACAACCTGCATAAATGTATTCCATGAAATAACTCCCACTGGGAAGACCCTTAGTCAGCGCAGTCACCTGTCAACAAAGTATCCAATGATAGGGCCTTCAGTGGTGGTGTTAGGAGGTTTCCAGGACACAATGACATAATCTCTATTTGCATCATGGATCTTAATGTCCATTGGGGCTCCGGGAGCTTGAGGAACTGGAGGTGGACCATCTGCCAAGACAAAACATGATGACTCCTACACACCACTGATTCACTGAGGGAATCACTCCGAAACAGATGTATGCACTATATGAGATGAATTATGCTAATCCAGACCTTTAAAGGCCAGCAAAAGAATCACATAAGATTTCCAACAAGCCTTGGAGAAGTTCACAACTCTTTACCATCAACGAAGACGTAAGCCCTGTGGACCGCATCGCCTCCCTTGGTCACCATGCGGAGGGTGTAAAGACCCTCATCATCCTTAGCAAGTTGAGTAAGCGTGAGCTTGGCAACACCTCCACCAGACTCCATTTTCACCCATCTCGACTCTTTCAGAAGGTGCTCTGGAGGGCCCAAAAAAAACAACATGGGGTATCAGAGGAGGGAAAATGACACTATTTATTTTGCAGAATAAGACTGCAGACCTGGAAAGTGTAATCTGATGATTCAGGAAATGAGATTGGAGTGAAATGAGTCATAAACTACAAATGGGCATAAAAAGCCATTTTGCTCTGTACACAACACGACTGCAAAACAAAAACACCTACAGAACAAATGGAAAATTATTATATGATGTGGGTGAATGCCACAATAAATAAATGCTGCAGCCATTAGGACAGTTACTGTATATAGCTACAAGAAATCCAGTATTTAGATACAAATATGTTAATAAAATCAAATAAAAAAAAAAATATAGTTATGCATTTGTAGATATAAAAAACACAAAAAATTTAGAATAAATAATTATATAAAAAATAAATATCAATAATTTCCTAAATACATTTTATTAAAATTGGATTTAGGGTATTAAAAAGTTGTTGCTGAGTGTGATGTCATGATGACCGTTGCAGCGCCACATGCTCAAAGTCTAGACGTGGCTATGGCTTTAATAACAACAATGCATACAAAAACTGATTTTTGTTAGCCTTTGCCAAACACCTACCATCTCTGTACCACACGGCCTCAGGCTGCAGGTTGGCCAGGTTGGGGTTAATGGTCATCTTGCAAGTCAGAGTGGCCTTATCGCCTTCTTTTCCAAAGGTCACGTCAAACGTCTCAGTAAAGGTGATGTTAATCTTGGTATACTTGATCTCAGGTAAAATGGCATCTGAGAAACAACAAAACATTTCCTGTCTTTCATGACTTGTTTTAAATAAATACATTTGAATACCAGATATTCTAATGAATAGAGGCCTTCACACTTACACTGGTAAGGCATCCAGGAATAAGGAGTGGACGCTTCTTCCTCTTTGCACCCTATGAAGTCCACACAAAAAGATAGTATATTGTGACTTGGATTCGTAGTCTAAATTAGACATAGCTTCCAGAAAACAAGAGAAAAAGTGAAAAAGTCGTACTCTTCACAATGATGGAGGCCTGGGAGGAGACTTGTCCATGTGTGTTTGAGGCTACTGCTGTGTACATTGCAGTGTCATCAGTCACACACCTGAGAAAGCAAGCATAACTCATTCACAGGTGTCTACAACTTCAATCAATACACAGCTGGATCACAACACCGCTTCACCCACTCAACTAATTAATCAGTCAATAAATGATCAGCATGAATTCTATTTGATTGGATATATGCCAGAGTCATTTCCTAATTGACATTTGGAAACCACATAAAGTGCTGCCCCCATCATGATGGATAAATTGGCAGTTAACTAATGCTCTAATGTCAAGAGGATAATTGCTCCAAACTAAATGCTAATGTAGACTAGCGCCTGTTTTCGGGGAACGTGTTCAACACGGGAGGCTCTGAGGCTTGAATAGCAAACACGAGACGCAAAGGACAAGAAAATGAGAAGAGTGTAATGTGACCTTCAGAGTGACCGTACTATATTAGAGCCGGCTCTCCTGGCCCCTGAGGTCTTGAGCAGAATGGCTGTGTGTCAGAAAGTGAAAGG
The DNA here is from genome assembly GCA_032359435.1 of Enteromius unitaeniatus. NCBI lineage: Eukaryota > Metazoa > Chordata > Actinopteri > Cypriniformes > Cyprinidae > Enteromius > Enteromius unitaeniatus. The sequence continues at coordinate 1,183,416 of JAUMHI010000054.1, read as the reverse complement.
TTTAGCCATTTTAGATAAAATGCGGGATGCCAAGCTTCACCTGTGAGGTTTGGGCACTGAATGCAAGAAGCCGTCAGGAATGTGACACAAGGGCCAGGGTGAGTTTTTGTGGGGCTGACAGGGTGACAGCAGTGGAAGTCATCTCTCTGTAAGGCGCCAGAGTGTCAGATGACACCAAACTCAGCACTCTGACATTAACAGCTGACAGGAGCTCAAGACGTGGGCGGTGCACCAACCGGCCCTGGACTAAATTGGAAAAGTTCACATGCAATCCCAGTGACGTGACTTCCTTTTGTGGAAAATCACTTGTTAGTTACATTTTATTGCATTTTAGAGGGTGAATTTTATGTAACCAAGAGCTGATGTCCTTTGGGGACCCAGAAAATGAAAGAAAATGATTTAAGAAAATTAAGAATATATTGGCACTATCAATATGTATGAGAATATAAGTCATATTTTTCTTAATGTCATTACTGTAAAAAAAAAAAGCCTTATTTTAATTGTGCATTATTTGCACATCATTTATCTATTTGTTGTACTACGTTTAATTTAATTAGCTGATTTAAATAAAATAAAGAGAATAGCCAATGGAAAATAAATAAAACTTTCAGGTGCATTTCTAGTTTAGGTTATTTATTTATTTATTTATTTAACCTAGTAGTGATGATACAATAATACAAAATCTTGCTGGATCTGAAATAGGCTATGATCTATATGCAAATGTATTTACAGTATAAATTTTAGGTGAAAAGGTTTTTTATTTTTTTTATTTGTTTTCTGCTTTCTGTGGCCAATTAATGACTGGGAAGTGAGCGTGTAATGAGCACTCAACCTGAGTTGTGTCACTCATTCAAGTCTGTCACTCATTCTGTTCAATCCAGATCATCAGTAAACCACATTCTGTCATTGCATCACTAAAAAGTTCAAAAAGTACACAGAAAAGTTAAAATTACTTGAGGATGGAGAGGGCATGGAACCCAGCATTGCTCTCCACAAAGTACTTTCCGGAAGAAATGTCCAAGATGACATCATCCTTGAACCTGTGGAATATTTATATAAAAATAACAATAGATCCAGAATAGATATAGTTTCTTTCTACATGATTACAAAAATTAAGAAATGTTTGATGCATTCAAAAAAATCTGAAGTTAAAGTGAAACTTTATAACACTAAAAGAGATTTGAGAGCAACCTAAAGTGCTTTTGTGTGACGAATCCTCACCATTTGACGTGTGGGGTGGGATATCCCTCAACAGTGCAGAAAAGTTTAATAGCACTGTTTTCATACACCGTATGAGACCTCAGCCTAACCAAAAACTTGGGGCCTCTGATCATGGACTCCTCGCGAACGTATTTCTCAGGCATCTTCTTCTCCACCTGATGAAGAAGGTAAACAATTCATTGTACTGTTGGATCATAAAAAGTCTGTGGAAAAACATATGTCTCATGAAAGAATCAGTCCTATTTAATTTTGCATGCACTCTGCCTATTACAGACAACAGCACATTAGTACATTAAAAACATGTTGAATAAAGAAAGTACAATTAAAGCAGCATGTCAATAAAGTTTTTAAATGGAAATGAATTATTTAAAGGGCTTTACCACTCCCAGGATTCTCTTCTGTGTTTGATATTGATATTTCACCTCTTCTGCCGCAGAGCTAAAAATCACACAGATTTTTAATACAAATAAGGTACAAAGCTGTCACCTGGGGTGGGACCCTAAGTTACAAAAGCTAAAAGGTACATCTGTGTACCCTTAAAGGCACATATTCAAAAATATTCAAAAACTTTCCAAATATCTTTTAGTACCTAATGTTAACATACTAGTACTGTACCTTCTGAAAGGGTCCCACCTAAATGACAGTTTTACTCTCTATACAGATAGCATGAAAGAAACTTCTTCAGAATCATCTTCAGATCATCTCAGGTTACTAATCAGTTTATTTATTTTCATGCAAAAGCATATCATAATTCATGCATTTCAAGCAATGTGCAAAGTGGAAAGAAAAAAGACAGCATTGATATTTTACCCATGTTTCACGTAAATAAGCTATTATAGGTTTAAATCTATACTTAAAAAAATAAGAAGAAAAAAAAAAGAATATTGACCTTTTGCCTCCTCCGAGGGCAAACAATAACTACCACAACCACATATCACAATATTGCTTGGACTTTAGATTCTCTTCACTATCATAAAATGTTCTTTGAACAAATCTTCTTTTATTCTAAAATATTAAAATATAACACATTTTTATCATAATTTTAGGGTTAGTTATATCATTAATTTTAATTAAAAAAATGTAATATTATTACCATGCGATTATTTAATACTTAACCAAGTTTTTGTCAAAGCTTAATAATAATAATAATAACTATACATCGGAAATTTACTATTGTGTCCATAATATATATAAATATATGATTGATTTAAGTTAAAGTATACTCCTCTGCCCCAACTGCATTCCATTTCTTTTCAGTTCTTCATCATTTTAAATGGTCCTGCAGTGTGATAAATGTAGCCTGTGGTCTTTCTCTCTCACTAATATGAGGTTGCATGCATAATTAGAAAACAGTTTTACATGGAGTATAGCGTGTCACACTGCAGGCCATGTCAACTTCCAAGTATTTCATATGAACTACCCAGAGGACAGTAGTGACATGAAGGGATCAGTTATAGTTCAGCAACTGTAGGTACCAGGGTGTATTAGCAGAGTTATTAAATGTTATACATGATGTTACTATTTTGCTACAAGTAGGTTTAGTATTGCTGATTAGCTGCGGTGATCCATTAAACTTTAACTTGCTGCTGTATTTTTTACCTCACCTGGAGTATTCCCGAACAACACATTTAGACTCAGTACTGAGGTATTCTTGACCGAAATGCTTGTGTCTGGTAACAACTGCAGCCATATTTAGCAACCCCAAGAAACCTATGAATAAAACCTGGAACAAAAACATGCAGTGTCTTTGCATACAAGACAAAACAAAATGCATTCATTTATAGATGCATAAATTCCAATTCAGAGTTTACAGTTTCAGTGCGTCACATTATTGGGGGAAACATTTTGCAGAATGCGGCCTACTCCTGATTTGATTTAGGTGTTAGGAAAGTGGACCTGTTTGTGGAGATGAAGAGGAGGGGGTGTTCTGAAGCTTTGGGCCACAGGGAAGCCAAACCTCACGGCAGTTTAAAATTAGAGGTTGGGGGTTGGGATATTGGACAGTCCAAGGAGATGGATACAGTATTCAATGGTAATTTCTACTGTATAGTGTACGTAAATGACAAGCTATTATTGTGCAAATGTCCTGAACAATGGAAAGGTAACCAACTGCTTATGACTGTTTATTTTCTACTGATAAATTAACAACACTACAATACAAACAAAGAACACATTCCTCATGTCTTTTTGATGAAAAATTGCACAAACAAATAATCATGCATTCTCAAATGCAGCATTACATTATCTCATTCACATAAGGCCCACACACAATAGCATCTACTGTGCTCATTAAACGCAATAATAAAAAAGGCCTATTAATGCACAAATCCATTAACATATTTGGCAAACGACATGTAAAAAGTAACCGTTCGTTCTTTGCATAATGCATCAAGAAGTGCGTTTCATTCAATAGGTCACTTTTACGAGGCAGTTTTTTCACGAACAAGACAATGTCAAAGTGTTTCCCGTTATTCGTTTACCCGTATTCACAAAGCACTGAAATTGCCAACTTTATATGAATCCCTTCAAAGTTAAGTGCAGTGGCCAGTCAAGTAAACATCATGAGACAGTTCGACATCCAACCAAGGTAAAGTTCAGACGTGTCCTTCAGCATCAACGATTTTGTATTCCCACAAGGACAACTCTGTATTATAATTTTTAAAAAAAGTGTAGAAATAAGGGGCCAGACATACTCACCCCAGGAGAATACAAGAGCGCGACGCGGAGGTAGATGAGCCTCTACCCGCCTGTGAGAAACCAGCTGATGAAAAGCAAAATATTACCCATGAGGAATGTTGCCTCTCCCGCATCCCATTTATGGATAGGCATTAGACTATATATAGCATTTACACTAACTTCCCACATCATTTCGCACAGATATTAAGATACTGACGTTTAAATTGACGCTGGATACTTCATGAGTTGATGAAAAAACAAGTGATCGCCTAGTTTGAGGCACGTCGAACTAAAAATATAAAAATAAAAACTTGTTTTGAATAAGCCTAATGGAAAGTCTCGGTGGCCAAACACGCAGTAAACTGTGGCCATAGGTTTTAATGAATTAATATTTATTTATTGCTTAATACAATTTTTTTTTTTTTTGAGAAAGAAATGTATCATCTAAATACAATAGTTGCCTGCTGAAGTGATCTTCTAAGAACATAATGTCCAAATGTTAAAACATGTTAATATACAGCATATATATAAACATGTCTGTCTCATGAATAGTGTTTTACGGATATGAATGGAGGCACATCCAGTAAAATACAATATTAATTTACAGAATTTTAACATTACCATAAAATCAATCAATCGATACAATACAAAAAAACAGATTGTATAGCACATCAAATAAGAGTGATGGTAATGTATAATGACTATTAAACTATTTATTTATCAAATGCAGAGACAGTCGCTGTAGTCAAGATAACGATAATCACTTGAAATTAGGTGACCCCCAACTAAGCAAGCCAGAGGCGACAACAGCAAGGAACCCATCCATGAGAGAATGGAGGGGGGGAAAAAACCTTGGGATTAACCAGGTTTAGTTGGGGCCAGTTCTCCTCTGGCAGGATGCCCAGCACCCAATTTCCAGTTCAATATTAAGCACATGTTAGATTGTGCAAAGGACTAGTGTGTGTGTTTGTGCATCTGGTTCCGGTGATCTGTCCATAGGTCTCATCTAGGTGTTCTTGTCTCCCATGAAGATCATCTCTTTGTCCTGATACACCATCTGATCTGGATACGAACTGAGAAACAGAATAAGACAAAGACAGACTAACAAATGAGAAAAGAAAAAGAAGAAGAAAAAACGTATTTTTGAGAGGTAAAAAAGCAACAAAAAAAGATGCACTTAATTGCAGCAATATTTTGTTGCGCAGTAACAAACGCATCGTAAATGAACATTTTATTAAGTTCTTAAAAGGAAGTTTTCAATAAATCAAAAAAGTGGAGAATCCTGTATATACAGAATTTACCAGAGGAAATTAATGAACTTAAAAAAAAGTTTTAGCTTAATCTGCATAATCCACCTTCACGTGACAAAAATTACAGTTTATCACATGACTTGACAGCGCAAGCGCAGTTTCCACGTCACAAAGTAAACCGCATCAATGCACACAGAGTCTCTTGCAGGAAAGGAAGTGACACTAAAGAACTCCGAAGTGACTCTCGACCGCACAGTGTTTCGGAAAGATAATAACTGGGCAGTCCTACTTGAAGACTTTCGTCCAGACTAAATAAAAAGCGTTTAAAACCAGCGCTCTCTCTTACCAGTAGGACGTAAAAACTAGACTGAACAGACATTTCAGACAACAGCAGGTAACTGTCGTCGTCTTTACTTAAGTTTGTTAAATGTTTTATTTCACTTGTTTATTTATTTATCTAAAGTGTATATCTTATATTTAAATATGTTTCTTTACATCTCAACTTTGTGCTATGCTCTATGGTATGACTGTCATATAGAAGCTTTTATTGTTTAGAGTTTTATGAACGTTAATAAAGCATTCTCTTTTGTCCTCGGTAAGATGAGCGGACTTGCACCATCTGAAAGAATGACATTCATTGTAGTTGCTGTCGTACTTTGTGCTGGATTTTTCTGGCCAACAGCCTTAGGCCATCCTCGGTATGTCACGCAAAAACATTTACATGAATATAAGTTTTAAGACTTATTTATTTAAAGACATAGACTGTTTGTATTTTCCCATGTTTATTGAACAAAATACACGTTAGGTTACAGAGTAAACATTATATCTTTATATTACAACTTTTTACAGCAATGACAACAAAACACTTACAGTTCTTTGTAAATTAATTCCTGATTAATTTAGGTATTTTTGTGTAACTAAGCGACTCAATATGCCGACACAAATGTCATGAAAATATTATTTTCCAGTACTTTTTGAGGAAATGTTCTAAAAGCCATAGTTGTGTAAGGAACATCATTTTGACTGTAACAATAATAATAATAAAAATGTACAGCATTCAATCATTATATTTAATTCATGATATTTAAATAATTCTACCACTAATAAACATGGTCACAATATTCATTATTTTACCAATAAAAGTACAATACAGAAAATGGATGAAAAATGCTAGTCAGAATAAAAGAAATTATACAATGAGAATTTGCCTCATTACAGGTTATATAGTTTAGTTAATAGGATTCATATATCTGCATGCCCACTTTATGGTTCTAATATGCATCTGATACTGTGTCCACAGTTTCTACATTGGCCATACTTGAAGCCATTTTCGGATTCATTTTTTGTATAAAATGTTTGTCAGATTGTAATTGTCACCCTGAAATTATAAATGAATGTAAATTGCTTGCTTCTTTTAGGGGAGAATGGACAAAACTGATCCTGACACACCACTGGCCACAGACATTTTGCACTGTATTGTATAACATTATACATTCCATTATTAATCGTCATTGCTCCAGGCACACCATATATTGCTCCTCCACTGGGTATCAGGGCGGATAAATTATGTTTGTTTGTTTTTTTTATTTATTTATAGATGGAAAAATGCACAACAAATATTAGCTTTTGGACTCTCCATGGATTATGGTAGGTTTATCAAGATGAATGTTCCTCTTAATGTTTGTCAAAGTACACTATTTACTATTTGGAGGTGCATGTGATGTGTAGGGACATATTTATTTAATAGGCACTAATTTTCAACGAAAGCAGAGGTTATTAGCTGTGTGACATTGGGGATTTATGATCAGTGTCTATATATTGTTTTATTGCAATCCATACTGAATTGCTGTATAACGAAGGCAAAAAACATATATATATTTGTAATATCATTTATCATATGGACTGTAATAACTATCTGAAGTATTAGGTAAAGCCGAAGGAAGACCACAATAACATTTGCTATAACCATAGATTCAAAAAAATGAAAACTTTACATTCGTGCAATATTGTTGACTCTCGTGGTAAATTGTTTACGATGTTCCTCATTTTCATAATACATTTTTCTCTGATAAGGATGACGATGCCAGTGATTGTTAGGTTGTGAGATTGATTATAGTTCATGTCAAATAGAAATGTTTCTCTGTTGATGCAGGCCCAATGCTGGCATAAGGTGCAATACATCCTGGCATTTTAATAGCAGTTTGATTGAGGTAATTTGTGTGCCCCTGTTCGCCCTGTTAGATGTGATATATTTTATTACAATGGACATGTGCTTAACATGTGTGTTTTGCAGGATTTAATACCAGAAATGGAGAAATACTGGCCAGACCTATTGGCGCCTTCTTCCCCTGAATTTTGGTATGTTTAAAAACTTAAGTTAACTTTATTTATTTGGAGTACATAATCAAGTTTTATTTATTTCTTGCTTGCTTGCTTAGGAAATATGAATGGACAAAGCATGGAACCTGTGCTGCGAAAGCAGAGTCTCTGAACAGTGAACACAAATACTTCAGCAAGGCTCTTGAGCTGTACCACAAATATAACCTTACTAGGTAAGTTCTTTTTTTTCAGCAGTTCTTGTCAAACCTGATTTTGGTCATTTTCAGTACATTGAGATAAAGTGAAGTTGAGCAAAGATGAGAGTATTTATAAATGATAACTCTTTCATCATGTACAGGAATTATATGACACTTAAGCTTAAAAAGTAATAAAAGCAGTAAAACTAGTAATATAAATCTGATATTTCTCACTCAAAGCTTTTGAAATATAGCACTTATATGCACAACACAGCTGTGATGCACCTCAGCTTAAATTTAATAATAATGGGATAGTTCGACCAGAAATGAAAATGTTGTCTTAATTCACTCATCTTCCCAACCTTCTTGAATTTCTTTGTTTTGTTTTGTTTTTTGAGCACGAAAGAAGGTATTTTAAAGAATGTTGAAGAACTACAGTAAAGTATCTCTGGTAGCCACTGACATCCATAGTATTTATTTTTTCCATGTGATAGAAGTCAATGGCTACCACCAACATTCTTCAAAATATTGAAGAATGTTGTCTTCAAGTCATAACAAAAAAAAACAATATTACTGTGCAGAGGTTGAAGTGCTGCAAAGTGCTCTTACATTATAGTTAAAAAATGTCCACATTTTATTTTGTGTCACCCTACTTAGTCATGTAACCGTTTTTAAATAGGGAAACCGTGGGAATGTTTTGTGGCCTTTAACTTCATCCTGTTTGGATCGCTAGAGCGATTTAAGACGGGAGAGATGTATCAACTGAAGTTGAGGGAAGAACATAGTGGAATATGGAAAAACGGTGGTGTTTTCCTTTAAGATGAGTAAATTATGACACAACCTCTATTTCTGGGTGATCTATCCCTTTAATGTAGCAAATAATAATGTTTCTCAGCAAGCGTAAACAATAAAACACTGATTCTAATTACACCTATAATGGCTGCACAGTTATAGGTGCAATGATATAAACCCTACCAGAATGTAGACATGTGTTGACCAATAGCATTATACCACCCAGCACTAGTTGACACTGGCTTCCTCCTGAGTCCTTTTTTTTTTGCAGTGTTTTAGAGAACAACCGTATCGTGCCCTCTGAGCAGTACTACACAGTAAGTAATTGTCTTCCTGGCTGTATTCATCATTTACACTGACACTAAACTTATATATATGTATAATGTTATTTAATATATTTAAATAATTCAGCAGCTAGGGTTTCATTGGTGTTGTTTACTGTAATGGTTCAGTCTGCTGTTTCTGTTCCTGTCTGTGATTCCCCAAATTTTGATTCCGTGAATGATTTAATTGAAATGACGATCAGGGTAAAAAGTGTCATTCACCTAATGAGAGGCTCCAAAAAGTTTCCTAAACCACAGTGTGCCTTATACTTGCCAAGCAGCAACATCAGCATTTCAACACACGCAGCCTGACATCTTTGCAATCTTTAGTTGCGCTTTACTTTAACTTCTCTATTTTGGGGGTGAGGTAGACAACAATCTTGTGATTATGGGGACATATGAGTAAATGTGTCATATTTTCCCTTTGTTTTAGCTGGATGAGGTGGAGAAAGCCATTACTAGCGTGTACAATGTGAAGACAAAGATTCAGTGCATCCATCCAGGAAAGGTATGTTTACAGTAAGGCATTTAGAATGGAAATGAATGATGAAATGATTTCATTCATGGTTTTGTTTTGTTTTGTTTGTTTTTTAGGAAAAATAAGGGAGTCAATTTATTTAAAATAAGTCAAATTATATTTTACATAATTAATGTATTTTGTTTATTAATCATTTTTTTTATGCAACAAATGCTGTCAATTAAACCTCACTTGAATTGAATGTAAAATAATCGCCTTGAAAGTACATGTTTGATTTCCTCATGACTTGGTATAGAGAGAGACTGATCTGCTCAGAGCAACAGGGAGGCGCACAGTGACCACAGTTTGCTATCAGTTTCGTGAAGGTGAAATCTCATTTCTTACTTTATTTCTCAGGGAGGCCAGGTTCAGATTTTGGGCCAAATAGAGATCTGCGTTGACAGGGATTTCCAGCTGATCAACTGCGAAAAGTCAACCCAAGAAATCTGGAGCAATGACATCCCCGCAGTGGCTGTCAGTGGCCAGCTCAGCGTGTGTGATCACTCCATGCCGGTCTATTACCCCCCAGTGCCCAGCAGATCATAGAGGTGGGCAACCTCATGTGCGAGTGTGGAACCACTGAGCATAACAAGACAAGATTCATTCTGTCTGGTTTTTGAAATGCTGGAAACAGTTGAAAGTCTTTCCTGTTTACACATCACATCTTTTTAAATAATTGCACATTAAATTCTTTTGTTGTTTTAAATGATTAATGCTGGAACAATCTATTGAAGGTTTAAGAGTGGATAGACTGCTGTATTCTATGGTTACCAGGGGTTTTTTGGTGATGTTTACAGTGTATCATACTGAGCCTTACTTTTTTTTTCTTGAGTGAATTTCACAAAAACATGTCCAGTTTCCATTTTCTGCAAAATTTCAAAGAGAAACAAAATTCAAGGTTTTTAGCAATATAACAATTTTCATGACAGTTAAACACACATCCCACCTGACCACAGTGCATCTAGACATTTTATGTTTCTCCAAGTCACATTCATTTCAGTAAAACAATACAACTATGTATAAATGTTCATCAGTATAGATAATATAGCACTGTTGTGTTCATAAAGCAGTTCAGATTTTATTTTATTTTTTTAGGAATGTGCTCAATTTCCGTAGAAATAAATCACAAAACAATATTTTTAGTGATCCTGAAGCAAACCAAGTCTTATTTTTTTCTTTCTGTCTAGTCTGTAATATTCTGCCTTTAATATATTTCATCTGATAAATTTGTTATTATGACAGAGACCTTTCTTGTCTTAATTCGCGGTGTTAATGTGTAAAATATGTGGTAGGTTTTGGGCTTTGGGCCTTGGGCCTAATGGCTGCAGTTGCACATTTAAGTTTCTGCCGCTGGAGGGCAGCACATGCATTCTGCCAAAAAAAAATTAAAAATCACATTGATGTTTACAGAGATATTTTCTTTACATGTACGTTTTATTAAAGTATGATGATTGTGAACTGTAGAGAGAAAAGTTGACATTTGCACAAAATGTGTTCTTTTCAAGCACAATTATTAGATTGCAGCCATAGCAGATGTGCATTCAATATGCTAATGAAATTCATGCCTAATCTTGGATTTTATACTGGGGAGACATTTATACAGCTGGTCAAAGACATTTTATACAGTAGGTGTTTTATACAAAGTTTTTTTACTTTTAATAATGTAATAAATGCCATACGTCATTATAAAATTATATATATATATTTTTTGTAATGCAATGATAATTGAATACAAATACAACACACGTATTCCTGTATAATTGAGTTTTGGATGTTGTAAATGTCTTTGTCTTTGCAGTGCCCTTAATAGAAACAACAACCGTATGTTCAAACAAGTTTTTGTTTGTTTGTTTTTTCTTTAAGGCCGTTTAGGCATTTATGATTTCTGGTGCCATGCATTAGGGAATGTGATGAAGGACTTCTTCATTAGCCTGTACACATCTCTTTCTCATAACTATACCCGTCTTTGAAATGCATATTCACTTATGATTTTTTCAAAGTTGGTATTCTGATGTTTCCACACTAATTCTAATTTTCACACAACAATGAGCAAAAGTCAAATAATGTGCTATTAGGATGTCTAAAGTATGTAAGATGTTGACATAAACCCTTTCAAATAGTCTGACAAAGTTAGAAACAAACACATGAAAATTTGTAGAACAGTCTCCTGATCTATGGTCCAGAAAAATGAACCAAAAAATGTTTTGTTGTTCACAATTTTTTGTCTGTTACATACAGAAGACTGTATCAACAGTCTAATGAGCTGTCAATGTGGGTAGCATTTTAAGGCACCACTTATGCTGTGAAGACATTAAAAAAGTGGAAAACTCGATTCTATATTTTTTGGGGCCAAGTTAGTATTGTACAGTATGTATTCTTTCCATAGAAGACAATTCTATGTTATTTGAAATCCATCCTACCTAGTGGTTACCTAGGATAAATAAGTTATTTGTTTATTTCTAAAATGTAAATAATTTTTCATTCAAACACCAAATTACATTTTATTATGAATATCAGCAACACTTATAAATGATCGCCAGCTGCTGTGAATCTCCCTATTATCAATTACCCTATCAGAACTCCTTCCCTCCGCTTTAAATACAGCTCACTTACTCTCTCTGGTACCTTTGTTTTTTTTTGCAAAAACAAGACTGAAATGTCTGGCTACGACGAGTCCACGATTTAGAGTACTGAGGAGTCAGCTCCACCTCAAGCCACCGTCCGACAAGCACTAAACATGGCCGACCAACCAAGCGAGCCCGCAGGCTTAATCAGAGGCCGGAGACCCATCTGGTCTCAACCGGCCATTTCACCACGACGCCTTTGCTCGCGATCACCTCCACCAAAAATAAACCTGAAGGTTTCCCCGGCATCATCCTATACATCGGAAAGATCATCAGTCCACGCTGCAGAGAAGTGGACAATCCCAGCCTTTCGCCAGGCCCTGGCAAAAGCCGGAGTTCGCTTCCGTAGAAGACTAAAGCGGATTTAATGGCACTTTTCCAGCAGCACCAGTCAGGTATTAATCAGCAGCCCTGCAAATTACCAGCAAAAAGGAAGGAAAAAACTAAAAACCTTGTTACTCATACAGGGACTGCTCCAGCTGCCACCTGTCCCTCTACCAGCTCCACTCCATCTGCCGTCTCTGTGAAACTGGAACCTGGAACCAACAAGTTAAACTATCCTGTCGGATCCCTCAGCAGCCCCCTCAAACCGGTCCCATCACTGAGCCGCCTGCCAGCTCTCACTCCTTCCAGCAAGTCATTCTGCAACCTCCTACCTGGCCAGCTCCTCCACTTAATCCAGCACAAAATATCCAGCAACAAGTACATTTTGCCACCCCCGCACTCAACCAGCCACTCAATCTTGCCACAGCATACACAGCCCAGGGTCCTTCCTATTTCCAGCCTCTGCAATCTGCCACTCCACCCTCTTCCAACTTTCCTCTCTGTCCTTCCTTCCCTGATTTTCCTTCCACTTCAGCCAGTACTAGCCTAGCTCCAGCCCTCCACCAAACCACGCCATTCTCTCTCTACACAGCAAATCCTCTCCCCATGCCTGCAAATGCAGCTGCCTTGGAAACCAACCCCGTCCCCCCTGCCATCATATCACAGATCAGGTGAAGACATAGATCTCTTCATGCTCCTCTCCCCTTTCTCTACCGCACCTGCAGGCCGCCATGTAGATTGAGGCGATTTCACCCTCACTTTAAAGCACGACAATAACAACCCTTCCAGTGTTTTGTCATTCCCAGAATTCTCTATCGCGCTGTCCTATGAAGGCGCTCATTATTACACCTACCATAGATTATTTTCAGCCAAATGTTCGATCAGGGTCTCCCAGTGGAACCAATGTCCCTACTGGGGGGCCCTTGATCTTGAACTACACAACCGTGTATTCACCGGATACCGCAATATTGCCTGCGCAGTCTGCAGGTCGGTGGCTCACTCCTCCAATTCATGCCCTTATGTCAATCCTTCTATTCCTCCCTGTCCTTGAACCTTCTCATCCTCCTGTCAGATCAACTAGTTAAGTTCCAAGAAACACCTTCCAGTCCAGCCGCGCGCAAATCTGCCTCGCAAATCCTGATCCCTGCAGGGAATTTAATGCTGGTAGGCATAATTTAAAGAAGGTAGGCAACAGGTTTACCCTCAACCCTATCTACCTATCAACCTGCCCAAGCTTCCCAACGCTGTTTTCACTCCCAGCTCACCACCTGCTTTTTCTCATTCCCGCCTCGCTCCCCTCAGCCCCTCAACCCTTCAACACCTGTGTTGGTCTTCTCTTCTTTACTAACCACGCATTGCGCATCCTGCTGCTTGAGCTCTGCCCTCTCTCTGCTCTTGCCTCACCTACCCCTGCCTTTCTCTCTAGCCTCGTATTGCCTGCCCTGGCCTAGCCTTTTTAAACCTGTTGCCTACCTTGTTCCTTTTTCAGGAGGGCACCTGCCCCTTTTTTCAGTGTGGTTCGTTCCCCGAGAATACCGCTCACGTTCCCTTCATTTGATCGAAGGACCACAAAGGTGGGGCTCAGGGGGGAAGACCGGCCGGAGACAGTCATTACTTCCACTTCGACCCCAACAGGGGAACTTCGCATCGCGGTCACGGGCCCTCGGGTGGGGAAGGGCACTCCTCTAGTTTCCGTTACCACCTTAAACCATCTGGCTCCAGTCCAGCTCATAGCAGGTGGTTTTAGGGAGCTTGTTTGGCGCTGTCTGCATCTATTGGCACTTTTTGGGGGGCACATTGGGACCGGCTGGGCTCTGAGCACCATTCTATCCTTGCCTCCTAGGGGTAAATTTTCTAGGGCTCGGGGGCCGCAGAGGAAGTGGGAACTAGTGAAACTCTACTAAAAATCAGTTAAGAATGGTGTTTCTAATAGAATTTGCAATACTTATCATTGTTGCCTAGTGTTTCAAAGTTGCCTAGATACAACTATATGAATATCTGGAATCTGAGGAAAAATGCTGAGAAAATCACCTTTACCTTTAAAGTTGTTCTTAGCAATGTATATTACTAATCAAAAAGTAAGTTTTAATATATTTTTGGTAAGAAACTGACAAAATATTTTCATGTAACATGATCTTTAGAAAGAAAAATCAATCATTTTGACCCATACAATGCATTTTTGGCTATTGCTACAAATATACCCCAGCGACTTAAAACGATTAATGACAAATGATTTTGCAGAATGCATCTCATAAGTTTTCTATTTATTAAAAGAACAAGCATTAATTTGTGAGATTGTTTCAGTTCAACTTTCATTAGCAGTGAAGTTCTGTCTTTCCAGGAATAATGTAGGCTACTAATTAAGCTCCCACAAGTCTGTTTCCTCAAGTTAATTCATTACATTATTTTTGTGTATATATATATATATATATATATATTAGGGCTGTCAAAAATAACGCGTTAACAGGGTAAATATATATATATATATATATATATTAGGGCTCTCAAAAATAACGCGTTAACAGGGTAAATTATTTTTTGTCGTTAATTACGTTTTTTTTAGCACATTTCACGCATGCGCAGTGTGACAAATTATTTGTCAGGACAGTGGGACAACAATTACCTATTGCATCAGTGACACGTGCGAACTGAAGTCTTACGCTGGCTGTATTAAAAACTGAGGAGCGTCATTTTGCTGAAGCTTGTAAAGAACAGTTCCTGTCTGTTGCACGTAAGTGGGGGCAAAATAACCAGTGGAACTGACAGTGCACGCAACATGCCACAATTCGTCTTACACGCTATGAAAACATGTACTGTGTTGTTCACATGCTGCAGAGAAGTGTCTTAGTGAGTCCTGCTGACAGCGGCTTTGTGAATGCTTTGGTCTAGGCGCGATAGTTTCGGCGCTGAGTCTTTTTTGCCTTGGATCACAAAGCATAACCTACTTAATCTAGCATCCGCATGCAAGCCTTCTGTTGCATGGCAAAATGTAGTATTTCTTATACAAAATGTGAGAAGGGTCAGACATCCATTTGGTCATATTATGGTATGTTTCAGCTTAATTGAAACCACCATTATTTGGCTGTGTTAATAAACAGACACATTATGAAAATTATGTATCCGTGTCCTGTTATTTATCTTTTGTAAGCATTTCAGAAAAAAAATGGTTAGGATTCAGGTGTAGTTGCAAATAGTGATTAATCATGATTAATCCACTGAAAATCCTGATTAATTTGATTAAAAAGTTTAATCATTTGACAGCCCTAATATATATATATATATATATATACAGACTTCAAATGTTGACTACTGCATTCTTTGTGAATATAGATAAAAGCGCAACCATGTAATCCCTGAATTCACATTGGCTTCAGATTTGCCCTTCTTCGGCTGAATAAAGACAGACAGACGTTACCCAGCTTTTAAGTCAAATGACACGAAAAGTTCCAGGCTCAAACATAATGGCTATGATCACTGCCTGGAACCCTCTCTGTCTTTCATTCATGAGTGAAAAGAGCTTTGCGTGGTTCTTGAGAGTGGTTTGCTGTTGGACAGTCAGGCTGAGTCACTGCTGTCCTTCAGGCTGAAAGAGTGATGATGAGTGAGAGCTCTGTGTGTGCAGATCTGAAGCTGTGTCTCTATATCTTGACAGTACTTTTACTTTACTATCCGAAGATAAGGGACCATTTGAAGTTCTGTAGAACCCCTCGGTGGACAGAGTTCTGTTCCAAACCCTAGTAAGCCCTTTACTGCCTACATAATGTACATAGGATGTTGTCTTATAAGGTATACCTATAGCTATGCAATGCAGCATTCAGATATACTGAATTAAGTAAAGTATTATCATTTTAAGTTAACAATGTAATATAAATATAACAGAAATACAGATATTGTAAGTTGTGTATTGAAATGAAGGTGTGCAAACATCTTTACACAGAAACCCGCCAAATCCCTTTTGTGACTTTTAAAGGAAGTGGCTTTAAACAGATTATTTGCAAAATTTTGTGAATGCATGGAACATTTTGTTTTTTTAACAGATCTGAGCGTGTTTATGATATGGAAAGTCACTGTAGACAATGTCTGTTCTAGGTTTCACAGTATTCGTCCTGCAGTAAAAACGTAACTACAAACCCCATAAAAATTCTAATTCCCCTGAATCTAGTTAACCTCACATAATCCCTTAACATTAAATCATAGACAGTGAGGGACAGCTTTAAAGATTTTCAGACAAATCCTTTGGTGAACTAGAAAAAAACTGATTTCCTCACCACCAAGATTGTACAGGAACTGGAAACCAGTTTCTGATGCTGATAATTAATAATTGTTTAATATATATTTAACTTACAAACTTGCATGAAGTTATACTTGAATCAAAAGAACATTTTTATTTTTAAAAACATGCACTATTAAAATAAATAATTTATTTATTGGTTGATTCAGTGTATTCATTATTCGTTTAGATGGCAAGGGATGGGGGAACACTTAACACTTAATTTATGTAATAAATTAACTTAATTTTTCTTCTATAACTGCCACTCAAATTTATTTTCATTTTCCCTACAGTAAAGGAGTTGGCATCTATCTGTCTCTGTCAGAACACCCTAACAACTACCTAGAAACCACTCAGTGAGGCCTACATTCCCTCAACTTCAAATCTCAACTTCAAATCTCTCTTGAGAATTCAAACAGCATAGGGCCTTTAAATCCATCATGCCAATTTTCAAAGCTTGTCTTTGTTATAAAAATTTGGATAATATCACAATAAAAGAAATAATAGAATTATAATGTATTTGCATGTGTAATTCATATAAACATTTTATGGACAGAAAGTGAAAGTAAATTTCCTTTCAACGTTTGTATGCATTAACCTTGTGCGGTCTTTATTTCACGAGTTCACGCTTCCTTCTAATAGTAGTAATGCGTGTTTGGTGTGCTGTCCGGGGGGCGAGCCGGGAGCTCGGCGGATTCTGAGCCTTAGTAACATGAACCCTAGCGAGGGAAGGGCTCGGGGACTGGATCTTACCCTACATGAAAAAGTAACTTTATAAAAGACCCACATTTCTAATTTTCCGTCATGAAAATTGATTCATTGATCATTTGATAATGCTTAGTGTAAGATTTTTGGAAAATTATCTTTTGGAAAATGCTTTAAAATGAAAATAAATACATATTTTTTAACAGTAGCTGGCTGCAAAGCTCCACTGTTGGCTATTTGACCAACTGAAAGATATATTTTTACAAGTTTTTTTTTTTCAGTTTGCCTTATATCTTCATATTGTGAAATCAGAATTTTTAAATACAATTACTTTTTGTCGCGGTTTAGCACTTTTATTTATCACTCTTGTTCAGGCTTTCAGGTAACATTCTAGTCATAATCTAACATTATGGAAAAACTGTATTTTTATAAAAATTTTAATTTGCATGTAATTTTAAAAAAGTAATTTTATGGTTATAATTTTGATTTCATGATATGTAGATATGAGCCCAACTGAAAAAAACAAAACAAAACCAAAAGATCAAAAATCACCAAACTATGTCAAATTATCCATGTTATCCCCATGAAGGAAAATTAGAAATGTTGGTCTTTTATGAAATTTTTGCATAATCTGTTTTTGTATATAAACCTGTATATATATATATACAGGTCCTTTTCAAACAATTTGCATATTGTGATAAAGTTCAATTGATGATTTTGGCATAGAGCTCATGAATTAATAAAAAATAAAAAAATAAATAAAACATTAGCATATCATGAAAAGGTTCTCTAAACGAGCTATTAACCTAATCCTCTGAATCAACTAATTAACTCTAAACACCTGCAAAAGATTCCTGAGGCTTTTAAAAACTCCCAGC
>JAUMHI010000054.1:1145945-1165087 GCA_032359435.1 Enteromius unitaeniatus | reverse complement strand
TGTATTAATGAGGATAGGGTTAAAGGATACCACATCATTGTCTTTTCTGAGAAATGTAATGTCTGCCGAATAGAGGTAGAGATTAAGGGGTAATTTTGACTTTATAAAGAGAGATTCAATATCCACCCAAGATGTACAAGATTCAGAAGAGAAATAATATAAAGTAGATCTTAACTGTGCTACCCAGTAGTACCACTGCAGATTGGTAAATTGAAGACCACCCCTATTAAAAGGCAAATATAATAATGATAACCGAACTCGAGCTCTTTTATTATTCCAGATGAAATCAGTGAATGATCTCCGAAGTATTGTAAAAAAGGAAGTTGGAGGGCAAAGAGGAATATTTTGAAACAGATATAATATTTTAGGTAGTACACTCATTTCTATTATATTTACACGTCCAATTAGTGATATAGCTAAATTTTTCCATCTTTCAATAATTTTAGAGATAGTGTTCAAAAGAGGTTGATAATTAACTGAAGATATATGATCTACATTGGCCGTTATTTTAATTCCTAAATAAATAAAGGAATCTTCCACATTGAATTGTGTCACAGTTGGTATTTGACTATCACCATTATTCAGTAAAAGAATACATGATTTAGATTGGTTTCTTTTATAACCAGAAAAGTTACCAAAGAGTAAAAGAAGTTGTAATAGAGAAGGGATGGAATGAGCCAGATTTGTCAAGTATAGAATACAGATCCTGTGGACCCTCTCTATGGCCAGTGGCTTTCGGAGTGGTTCCTTATCCAATGCTTCAGATTCAGATCCAGCTTTCTAAGAACGTACATGCATCGTTGCCCTCGGATTTTTCTGGTAAACCTAGGAGCCTTAGATTGGAGCATCGGCTGCGATTTTCCAAATCATCTATTTTCCAAGTGAGCGCAGTGACTTTTTTTTCAAGAGCGCTGGTCGTTGATTGAAGTGTAGAGACTGAATCTTCCGTTTGAGAAATATGCTCCTCTGTCTGAATCTTCTGAAACATTCTGCAACTTGATTTTTGATTTCTTGTACAGCTGAAAGAACAGATTCAAACTGAGACTTCATGTCAACTTTCATCAAGTTTATTGCTTGTATTATACCACTTGTATCAGCATATAATCCACCTGCTTGATCTCCACGAACCAGCGCTGAATCTTCGCCGCCATATGTAACGTGCGTCCCCTCTTCCATACTTTCGGAGTCGGATGCATCTTCTGTAATTTCTGCTTTCTTCGGCTTTTGCTTTGCTCATTTAGGTGACATAGTGTGCAGTGGTCACTTATAAACAAAGTGAGTTCAAAGGTTGAACGAAACTGGGATGTATTTAAAACATTTACAACAGTTCCTAACTGATAAAGAAGAACTGACACAGCAGCCATCAAATGTTAGACAGTGTTCTAGATTATTATGTGTGGGTTTTTTAGGTCCGATAATTAACACCTCTGTTTTGTCAGATTTTAAGAGTTAGAAGTTACTTGTCATCCAATTTTTTATATCAGCTACGCATTCCATTGGTGTGTTTCACCTGGCTGAAAAGAAATATAAAGCTGAGTATCATCAGCATAACAGTGAAAGGTAACACCATGTCTCCTGACAATATCTGCCAAGGGTAACATGTAAAGCGTAAAAAGTAATGGCCTTAGTCCCCACAGTACCGCCACAGCTGATGGTACTTCAGGCTTTCTGCCCTCCTCCCTTTCCAGAAACGGACCAGGAAAGACTGCACTGTGCAAGCACTGGACACCTACATTCGCAGGTCTGCTGTTTGGTCTTCCCCTCTGACCTTTGTCAGGTTTATGGGCTTGACCTTCCAGCTATCCCAGGCTCAGTGGTTACCGTCCCTTAGTTGTGCTGCTTCCACACTAGGCAGGGACTTGCAGGTCTGGGGGCGTGGGTATTTCGTTCCCATAGCGTTTTGACCCAGTGTGAGTTCCTGAAAAGGAACATCTCGGGGTTACACAGGTAACCCTAGTTTCTTGAAGGAACGAGACACTGCGTCTTTTTGCCACACCCAAGGCGTCCCTGCCAGTGCTTGCTTCATTCCTGAGGCTGGCGTTGGCTTCTTCACACGTTTTTTTAAGCTTCCTGGCCTCTGACGTCACCCGCCTATGACGTCTTACCCTTCTATTGGATGGTTTTCACAGCAGATTCAGAGCGTGGTCATGCTGAAGGCGTTCCTATAGGGCTTTGACACAGTGTCACGTTCCTTCAAGGAACTAGGGTTTCCCTGAGACGTTCCCTGAAGAAAGGAACAGGGACATTACATCGGATATGATCAACGAAATTGGGATCCCTACCAAAAGGCCACGGACTTTCCAGTGTCCTGTGGGAGCCTCCCAAGCCCCCTCTGTCTGGTCTATGCTGGGCCTCACCACAAGAGCAGCCGGGTCACTGGCTCTGGCGCTGGTGAAAATCTAAATATGCTGGATGCAATTAGTGCATGCCAATATTCATTGGCTTGTTTTAATACACTCAAAGTGGATTGGTCTCTCGAAGTGAGATCCTAATTTCGTTGGTCATATCCAACGCCATGTCTCCGTTCCCTTCTTCAGGGAACAAGGGTTGCATATGTTTATTTAAAGCTTGCATTTCCTCCTAAATAGTCATGTGTACCTTTGGAAATTATTAAGCACACTGGTCTTGGTATTAACAAGTTATTTAAGTCATTTCATGAGCCAATATTACATTTTCATACGCAGCATTTCTTACATTTGCTGCTTGACTGCAGAGCTGAGGTTAATTTACAGCATCCGTATCTTTAAATCTCACGGCTATTACAGTCAGACAGTCTACTTCTAGCCCCCACAGAAACACCACCCCACAGCAGGAGTTGCACACCATTACACACATTAGCAGCTATTATAAACACAGTCCATCCTAACACAGCACAGTGTGCTTCAGTGTGCTCCACTTAGTGCAGGTGTTTGGTGCTGAGGCATTTATGCTGCCGGATCAGCGTGCAGGGGGACACCTGTAACCCCCCTGAAGGACCTCTTCATTTTTCAAGGCTGATTTAACTGTGCTAATAGCCTTTTGTCCACCATACATCGCAGGGCAAAGAGTTTGTTCCACCAGGAACTCAAACTCAGTCCTTTACCTTTTTTTAAATATGATAAATTAACTGATCGCTGCATGAATCATACAGTGAATCTCAGTGGATTTAAAAAGAATATCAGCCTTTGAAGAAAAATATTTTAAACACTGAGATTTGTTTAAAATGTCTAACCCCAACAAACTATAGTTGTACAAATATTTAAAAGAATACATTCTCATGTAAAAATAATAATCTAACTTAATCTAAAATAAAATGCTAAGAAAATGCATAAAATCAAGATATAAACATTAAATCAGGGTGACTTTAAAATATAGGAGTCTGTGTAGTTTTGAGTTTCTAAAGTGCCTTTTAAGGGAACAAAATCTGTGTTTATAAATAAGCCTGCCTTTATGAATTTGTCAATAAATCACTGACTCATCCAATTCGTTCAAAAAAACGCTGAATCATTCAGCAATTGAACATTTTAGCAACAGTTCCGCTGTGAGGCAGTTTGGAACTATTTTTCAATGGCAAAATAGAGCAAAAATAGTAAATAACATTATTTTTAAAATGTAAATCATTCAAACCTTAATGTATTTTTTTGTTAATTATACACACTGCATAAACTATCATAGAAAGTATGAGAAAATATGCTAACTTATTTTTACTGAAATTGTTAAAACCTATATTCATAGAACTTTTACTAACTTGTAGTCACTGTGTTTGCATGCTTCAAAGTCAGGGCCGCAAAACCAATGTCGGCAAAATGTAACAAAATGATGAAGAACCTTTCTTATCAACCAAAAAGGAGAGACCACTGAACTGACTTTTTTTTTTGTTGTTCTTTATGGAGCCTAGGGCTGTCACAAAGACAGGTGTGATATCTCACAACACATAATCTATCACACTGTACTTATGTTCCAGAGAAAAATGGCTTATAGCACCTTCAAGAATGGAGTATAAAAGGCTGCAGGTACTGCTGGACGTCTGAAGATGTCCCTGTTCAGCCTTTCAAAGCAAGATTAGCCTATGAGGCCAGGTCAGTCCTTTCTATTTATAGAACACCGTCAGCTCTGTCTTCAGCACCGCTGATGACTCACCGCCTCATTTAGCCAATCAATATAAAACTCACAAACACACCCGTCTGGTTTTCAATCCTTGTGGCACTCAATGCTTGTTCTTACTGTACAGACAGCATATACTATTACCCTAACCCTACACCTAAACCTACCCTTAGAGGAAACTTTCTGCATTGTTAGATTTTCAAAAAACACACACTTTAATTTAGTGTAATAAATTGTCTATACTACTAAATAATATTTAGTATAGTAAATTTGTATTAATTAAGAATTACCCAACTGCTAATGAAATTAAAAAAGCATTTTAAATTCAGACATTTCTTTTATGCAGATTGACATAACAAAATAAATGCATAAAACAAACAAAACCAAAATTAAAGGACATAAAACAAACACTTTTTTTTTTTAACTCTAAACTGTTCAAGGTGGGTTGTATCACTGCAGTCTCTGTTTGCTCTCAGTATAAAGCCCCTTGCAGCTAAAAAGAGCTGTGGTCAGAGCATTAACCTGGCAGAAATGCCTTACAAAAACACTTCAGTTAATACAGAAAACACTGCAAAAATATTAATTTAAACCGATTCAGTTCAATGAGTTTAGGTTTTAGCACAAAAAGATATAAGTTAAGTGCATAGCAGCACTGAGGTTTCTCAATCAACACTTTGATCAGACAGTACTGTAAAAGTCTATGGTTATACCTAATTTAGTAAAAATAAAGCTTCTTACAAACTGTTCATTGAAAAGAAGCCTTTTCATATCATGAACCATTTTCCACTGCATAGGATTCTTAAGTTTAAGTTCTTCATAAATGGAAAAGTTCTTGATACATTTAACAAGTGTAATTTAACATCATTTTCTTCTTCTTCTTCTTCTTCTTCTCTCTCTCTCTCTTTCTCTTAGTTATGTAAATTAGGCAAAATATGTAATTTACCAAACACAGCTTAAAAAATAATAATTTTCTGTGTTTCTAAGTTTAGCATGTGCAGGATAATGATAATGATTCATCAGCCAATGTGTTTTTATAGCACATAAATAGAAACATTTGCTAATTTAGTTGTTATGGAATTACATTAAATTATTAATTGGGATATACTAGCAGAATTTATGAATGACTTCTAAGATAATTTTAGTATGAATTGTCATTTATGTAAAATACTAATTTTACACCAAGGATCAAATTTTGTCTTTTTAAATCAAAATGCAAACTGTAATTTTTACTCCACAAATCTATTAAAGCACTGATGTGTCTACAGATCCCTTATTTAAAGACACGAGAGACACAAATTTAGATCAGTTAAACTCAAAGATATTTTGACTGACTACAGTTTGCAAGTGTTGAAATTCAGATGAAATGGCAAAATTAAAAATAGCACATCCATTCATCAAAATGTAGAGATTAGATTTTGTGCCATATATGATCAAGAAAAAAATCTTTGCGGTCATCTTACCTCTGGGAGCACCCTACCCCATCTTACCCTGTGGAGTGAGCAGTATGTCAAATGAGGATGTTGAAATGCACTATTTATGACAAACAATATCTGGGTTGCCAACCGCATCCACTGAGATTATGAAACGCAAAACCAGAGTACACCTTGCTTTCTCATAAATCCAAGCTTATGTCATCCCTCAGATTTAAAGAGTTGCATTAAGTTAAAAGTACACATGTGAGCCTGAACCAGAAAACCAGTCAGCAAGGATATATTTGTAGCAATAGCCAACAGTGCATTGTATGTTTTTTTCTTTTTTTATTATTATTATTCTTAAAGTAAATTAAGATATTACATAAGTAAAGATAATGTTCCATTAATATATGTTGTACATTTCCTATAAAAATCTTTGCTTTGTTGAATGGCTTTTTTCAAGCCATTCAACTTGATGGCTTGATTTTGTGGTCTAGAGTCATTTAGTGTGTAAATGCAGAAGGAAAAGTTTTCAAACCCTCCTTCCTTTGACCTTAAATCTGGCCTAAAATCCCTCAATGCTGAGTCAACAATCACAGCATTGTTTGCATAGCATCATTTTTTTCAGGGGTAGTTACATATGAATTGCTGACTAAAAGCCCCCTCAGCATATTTAGTTGAAATAGAACAAATCGTTTTAACGTAAGAAAAAAAATGACACCCTTCAGCTTTAAGGAGCTCAGTGTTTGGGGAGGGTTCTTCACCACAGCATGAGTGTTGAAGGTGGTTCTGAGGAGGACAGCTCCAGTCATCTCTGCCGTGCCACAACCGAACTACCGCGAGCAAACGTCCCAGAACCTGAACGTTTGGCTCTGTCATGGCCTCCCCCCTCATAAGTGAGCATTATGGATTAGTGGAGGGGAGGCGACTTTAAATCCCCACTGTTGTGCTGATCTGGATTTAAACGCTGGACAGATAAATTGTCATTTGAGGATAGTAGCAGGCGAGCCGGGACAATGGATACGAACATGCGCAAATTTACGGTGAGAAGATGGTTTTCCGTGTACCTGCGCGGAAAGTCGCGATCCAAAAGCTCGAGTTTATGCAAACTAGAGGTGGGTATCACTTCATACGCTTAGTTTACCAACCTGTGTGTCTTGTTTCTTGAATTAAATGTGCGGAGCGTCTGTCAACAATACCGAAATCTGACGGTTAGCCGTGTAAAGTTGTGATAAAGTGCGGTATGTGAAAACGCAAAGGCAGATATTTCGGTGTTCAGGATTTAGTAACAAAGCTCTTATTTTGTTATTTGCATCAAGCGTGCATTGTATGTTCGATTAGATATCCCTTATGTTTTGGTTTGAAATACAGCATGAACTAGTCAAAGAAAAACACAAGCTAGCCTATAGAAATGTGCAGATAATTCACTGTTAGAGCAAACCATCCTAAAGGATCCTATGGGATCAAAGAATCCGCTAAGAATAAAATAAGATCCCGCTGCGGTTCTTAAGGTATTTGTTTCTTTTTGTATCCTTGTGTATCTTAACTGTTGTGGTTAACTGTAGCAGGAGAATTTTGCAAAACTGTAAGAGTGTTTTTGTCAAAGAGTGTATTTCATCATGGTTTATAAAGCATTTGGGACCATAATAGTTTTACTGGGACTTGACACTGTCCAAAAAAAATAAAACATTTTATAGGTAAAAACAAGAAATTTTATTGCACATGTACAATATTATTATTATTTTTTTTTAAGTATTTTATTTAAAGCTTTTTACATTTTACAAAACAATCCCCCAAACCCCATGCCAGCAAATAAGGGCAAAAAAAAAACACACCAAAACCACAACATCTTGACAATACCAGTACATACCCAATTATGGAAAGGTACAATTGTTACACATTGCTATACTTTATCAACTTAACCACCCTATTTAAAGAAAAAGGGCTACATTCAGTTACCCTTGCCAATCTTCCAGATATTCAAAGAGGGGTTTCCAGATCTGTACAAATCTCTTTGGTTTGCCTACTATCCCATATCTAATCTTTTCCATATGCAACACATTACTGAGTTACGACAATATTATTCTGATGGTGCTTTGTCTTGGTGTGGGCCAAATTCTAATTACTATCTACACTCTACATGAATTATATTAAAATTAAATATTATTATTGCCCACAATTGCTGGAGAGTTTTTAGTGTGGCCTATGTATACTTGTTATTGTCAGCACATTTTACAGTAAATAATTTAAAAATAAAAGAAGATGTAATAGCTGAAATAAGTAAGTCTACTGACATTATACTGCTCTGTAAAATAAATGTACATTTACAGTTAGAATCTTTACAATATACTCCTCAAAATTATTTAAGTCACTGTATTTGTTCTGCCAATTTTTCCAGCCACAACATATAATATACATAACATGTAATTAGCCTCAGGATTAAACAACTTTTTAACATTTTATTTAATTAATAGTGTACAATTTTGGAACAACAGCAGTTTTAATCTCATTATAAGCAGTACACAACAAGTAGAAGCTGTATACAACAGCGTGTCCCGGTTAAATTTCTAACAGCTGTGGACCCTTCGTCGTTCAGTCCTGTGTTGTTTTTGCTGAACCCTCAAATGTCTGCTTGCAGCAATGATCAAACCTGACATACCTTTCTCTCAGTATTAATAGTTATGGCCTCAAAGGGTTGCCTTCCATGAAGCATCTGTGCCCTTGCCCTGATGTCCACTGGATGATGAAATGGACCCAACTTTTATGTCTGTTGTTTCTGATACCTGTACACCAAACTGATGCGTGTTTCTGGAATAACGACGGTAGAGCACATTTAGGCTAGCAGGCTGTGTTAGAAATCATGTTTAGTTTAACATCCTGTGGAAAAGTTTGTGAGTGCATGTAGTAGCTCGTTAGGTTTTGTTTATGGATTAAATTCACTTTGTCTTTTTGCAATATTTACAGAAAAAAGCTTTCAGTGTTACAGCAGCTGAATGTTGCTACTGTTGTCAGATATGAATGTCTGGTGGTTTAAAGCTATATGCACCACTGAACCTGACAAAACTCTAGACACAGCCTTTTGAAATGATGGGTCATGGAATGTTCAATTGCCAAAACAGGATTGAAATATTGAAAATCCATATGCTGTTTATTTTTAGATTAGCAAAGCACTGCATGTACTGTACTCTACAAACTAAATGACCACGTTAAGCTTACATCATTGTCAGTAAGATCCATATTGTGAATGCTTTAAGATCTGCCTATTCCAAATGAACCATTGCATGCACACTCATTTCTAATTATTATGTCTCCTTATCATTTCACTGTTGACACGATAAACATTTCCCGATGTTTATTAATTCCAGACAGTAATTAAATGAAATCATTATTTCTCAATTTTAACAGCATAGCAAATTGGAATATGTGAGACATTAGACTCTCGCCTGGCTGTATATTGATATTTAATTTTCTTTTAATGCTAATCAGATCGAAAATCTGCCCAAAAATGTGTTTATTCAGTATTGTTTTCCAGAATTTTCTATATCTCATAGACAAATTGTTTTTGTTTGCACATACACAGAAATAAATAAACCATGCGGAATTCAGATAAATACAATCATATGGACCTTTTTCACATTTCCAGGTTTTTCAGAAGCAGAAGTCAGCGTAGTTGGGTAATTATAGTACTAGGTATATATTTTGCATTTAAATTTTGCTCAAATAGCAAAAGAAAAACTATAAAAAGTGTTTTCACAGCTTGCAAAATAAGGAAACAAATATGTTTTACTTTGCTGATGACTGCTGAAACATCACAGTCTGTGAAAGGGCACATTATCAGTTGATTTGATATTTGTAGAGAATTAATCAATGTTAATCAGGTTAATGCATTTACAGGACACATACGGAATATAAATATGACCATGTGTGCATCTAAACATGGCAAATGACAGTAATGTTAAATGTTCTTTATTCATCTGCTTCTGGTTATGACCTGAGGCTATAATAAACCCCACTGTGTGCAAAATGCATTTTCTACCACATTAATAAATGTGTATATTAACTGGATTTGAAATGTCAGTATCGCTCAGCGTTATGAGACAGATGCTCAGTCACAGTGTTTTGAGAAGGTGTTGGTAACCTTTACTGCAGATAAAGACAGTCTGTGGTCACAGAGCTCTGAAGAGCTGATCGTATTTAAACACCAGTGATAAGTATAGTCAGCGTATAACAGCCTGGGAAATGAAATGGCTGGAGTAATTTAGTTAGTGCTAGCACAGGCTCATCACTAAGCTTAGCTTTGAAGTCATCGGGTTTGGCAAAAGCAGTCATGTGGAGGTAAAATGATAAGAAGACAGGTTTAATTAAATGTGAGACCAGTAATCAACAGTGCAAAATGCAAGATGAAAAGATCAGTGAATGATGTCAGTCAGTGACTTCCCAATGTAACGCTTACATGAAGTATATTACATTGGGTTTTTCACTAGTTCCCACTTCCTCTGCGATTATTAAATATAAGCGCTTGTTTGTCCGGGGAACAGTCGGGGAGCCCGGTGGACCCAGAGCCCTAAGAGATTTACCCCTAGAAGGCGAGGGTTAAATGATGCTCGGAGCCCAGCCTGATCCCCGCGTACCCCCCGGGAGGAAGTGGTGATTGTTGGAAGCAGCGAGAAGACAATTAGTCACTAACCGGGCGGTTTTAGATGGTAGCTGAACAGTTACGATGGTGGTGTTCCGAATAGAAGAAACCGGAGGAGAAATCTGGTATGTTTGGGCCTGCTCCTCCCGGTCTGGCCCCTGCCCTGGTGGCGGTAAGGGGAAGACGGTGGAAGTCAAAAAACAAAGATACCAGAGGGAGGAAGTGAGCGGCATTTAAAATGGAGGAAAGAAGTTTTGATAGGGTAATTAGTAATTAGGAGATTAGCAGCAGCTGGCGGTCATTCGTGCGCACTACTCCAGAAATTTGTTAG
Source organism: Enteromius unitaeniatus (assembly GCA_032359435.1). Lineage (NCBI taxonomy): Eukaryota > Metazoa > Chordata > Actinopteri > Cypriniformes > Cyprinidae > Enteromius > Enteromius unitaeniatus. The sequence continues at coordinate 1,154,625 of JAUMHI010000054.1, read as the reverse complement.
AAATGCCATTTAGTGTTGTGGTTTTTGATTCACGAGTATTTTAAATGAATAATTTAACCAAATATGACAATTTGCTGAAGATTTACTCACCGTCAATCTATCCAAGATGTAGATAAATTAGTTTATTCAACAGATTTGGAGAAATGAAACATTGCTCACCAATGGATGCTCTGCAGTAAATTGGCGCCGTCAGAATGATAGTTCAAACAGCATCACAATAAACATCACAATAATCCACACATCTTGCAAACTTACATCTTGTGAAGGAAAAAAAAACATTGTAAAAAGCAGTGCTTGTTTGCAATAAAAAAATCCATCTATATATTTTTAATTTCAAAGTGTTGGTTCTGGCTAAAATATGAGCCCTCTATCCAAAACATTGCCTTCTCTGTTGAGAAGTAATCTTGTCTAAACCAGGAGAGAGCACATTTCTAAATATAAAAATGTATGTACAGTAATTGTGAATGTAGATGTATTTTTTACAAACATAAAGCTGGCAGTAATTGATGGACTGGTGTCATGTGGATTATTATAATATTTATATGTTTGTACTCTTAGTATGTGTAAGTGTCATGCTTAATTTCTTCAAATCTGTTCTTATAAAGAAACATCTTGACATTAGGGCGATTTTAAAATGAAAATGTTAAGTAAAATGTAATTTTTGGGTAAACTAATCCTTCACGTTCTACAGTTTATTTATTTTTTAATAGATACACAAAGAATGTATACCTTTTTAATATCAAACTTTCCAGACAGAGTAGGCTGACTAGGCAGGTGTTTATCCAGCTAAATCAACCTAGACCATAAAGCAGTCAAGTAAACTACCCACATATTTTTCTCACACTTTAAACAAGCTTTTAGCCAGTGAACCCATGATAATCGTTTTTAATCTACAGGAGACAGGTATTTATGCAATACATTTTTTTTTTTGGTTTATTTTGTGTCAGACACCATCTCTGATGTGCTTCATGTGGTTCCCATCAGTCCATTTTAGCTAAAAACATCTAAAATATCAACCCTTCAGTTTCACTAATGTTGATAGCATAGGTGTTAAGAGTACAGTGAAATATTTGTCTCTGAAGACTGAATGCTTGATTTAATTATAATTTTTGTTTATTTTATTTTACATGAGGTAAAAAAGGAGAAGAATGGCAACTACAAGTTCAGCACTGCACGAGGGTGATAACTAGCTTTCAATGCAATTATTATTTAAACTCTTACTTTCCTTTTAGTTTTTGAAATCCTTTGAGTTGCTATGAAACCTACAATTCCTCACAGTTCCCAAAGGTAGCATAAACAAAGCAATATTTTTGCAAAAGACATTGTTCTGCTAAGGTAATAACAACTTTTTTTAACAATTCAGAGAAATACAGGCATGAATAGAGAATGAGATGAGAATATAAAGGTCACAAATGACTATGCATCTGCTTGCAAAGGATATATTGGCCTGACAAAAAAAAATAAAATGTAATTCTTTATATACAGTTAATTATGTTCATGAAACCAGGTAACTATTGTCATGTAATATGTTCTTCGAAGAAGAACATTTTTTGTGTGTGTGTGTTTGTGAAGGAAACCATGTATCTATAATTTGATGCATGCAAAGTTTATTAATGATTCATCATATGACTAATCTACTTATGCAAGAGAGCCGAAGTCAAATCTAAGCTAAAGTCCAGGTATTAATTTCTATACAGGGATCTAACAGATCTGTTTCCGTATCAGGTTATGTAATGCTGTCCAGATTGTCACATGTCATTGCGAAGATACTACAGATTTCATGACACATGCATTTGTTTTCAAACAGCAGGTAATTACTTCAGAGCACCAAAATTCACCTTCTGAAAAATCTGTACATGCCAAGAACTTATTTTGCATATTTTACAAGGTGGCCAATTCATACAAATTTGTATGACCTCACGCGTACAAATTCATATGATGTCTTCTAATGGTCTAGTTTTATAGACTGGGCTTAGCCTAAGCCAGTATCAGGCCATAGTTCAGTTAGGACATATAAGTAATTTCTATAAACATGCCTTAGGAAAAAGTATTACTGGTGTGCATCTTAATACAAAACAAAGGAACTGACGTATTTTAAGATCAGTCATTGAATGTTTCTTTTAATTGATTGAACTATATTTGCATCCACACCAGTGAATTATATCATCTGTTTGCTCTAAGCTTGTGATAGCAGGATTGATTCTGATTGGTTTTCAGTGTTTCTATCGATCTTCTGCTAGAAAATAATTATTCTGAAAATGTGATTTTTCTTTGTACTCAACAGTAATGACTGAAATGAACATTGTTGTTCTACTAACATTTTCTATAGTTTTGTTGTTTATTCATGAAAGCAGTAAGCCACTATAGGCAATGTGTTACAGAGGTTTGACAACAATGAAGGGAGTTTTAGGCCCTTTGCACAGTGCAACACTCTTTATTTGTGGAAAAATCACTGCAGTTCTCAGCTTTGCTTCATTTTGATTCAAAGGACAGGAATTTTGATTAAGATTGATCACATTTGAATTATGATGAGCAATCGGTGATTACTGGATATTCATATTTCGATTTATGGATCGTTATAGCAATGTCATACTGTGTTGCTTGGACTATACATATTTAATAAAGTGAGCTTACATGCTCTTTGTGAGCAGACGAAAGCTTTTCTAGTGTGTAGGCTGGTGTAGAGCATCTATGATATTACAATACCACACAGTGCTGTATTTCAAGATCCGTCTTTAGATTACAGTACCATCACAGCAGTCCTGTCGTAGTCCCTTGCAGAAAAATGTAAATAGATTTTTGGCACTAGAATTGTAGGAGAATTAAAGAAAAAACATATTCACTAAATCCGTGCGTCATACCGCCAGCCTGTGAGATCGCCGATACACAATATTATCATTATTATTATGTTTGCTGCATTCTCGCAGAAGTTGAAAACTCAGTGAAAATCAAAAGTAGATTTATTTTAAAGACCAACTGTTTTACATTAAATATTGGACTTAATTAAACACGTTAAGAATGAAAGTATTTTGAGAAAGCCGAAGTTTATATTTTTGAAGTAATGTTAAATTAAACGGATAGCTACAGAAGTCACAGCGCTCCGGACCGTGAGTCCCACGATGAGCCCTGTTTTAGACTGATAACATATTAACTGCTTTTTTTTTTTTTTATTATTATAACGATGATGAAGAACAAGCAACAATGTTTTTTAGTTAGTGTGCTGTAAAAGAAAACGAAAAAGAAAACATAGTTGTTAAGGTGTTTAAAAGATGTCTCTTTTAGCACTAATTTCGCAAATCGATAATGGTAGCCCAATAATAATAGGCTGCATAATAATAATAATAAAAAAATTTTTATACATTAAAAGGAGAATGAGCCCTCTTAACTATTGACAAAGACATCTGGTATCGTTGATAGCTCTGACTATCGTCGATACACCATACTATCGTCTATTGGCACAACCCTAATCTGCATGCACTGTCTGGTGTTGTTTTAGCGCCCAATTTATATAGTAAAAAAAAATAATATTTCACCTTATTTATCCTTTTATTTGCCCTGAAATACAGGTCATACCAGCTCACTTACAGCATACTGTTGATGTCCAGTGATGTGTTTAGACAGGCTGGTCCCACTGAGTATTTATATTTGATTTATTTATATATAAATCTTATATTATATATTTATAATGTTTAAGTGACTTAATAAATAAACAGTATAACATAAACATTTGATAACAAGTTTACTGGAATTTACATGCTTTACTTTCATGTAACTTTTTATTTACGTTTAAAAGTTTTTTTTTTAAACCATGACACATAAAACGTGTGTAAAACACATAGGGAACACTTCACTATAAATTATGAATTTTAAATAAATTATAATTTGCTGCTTATGAATAGTTGTAGTTGCCTATGTAATAGTAGGTAGCTGTTTTTTATGCAGAAAAAGGCATTAACATGTGCTTAATTACTACTAATAAATGGCAATTATTCTAATAACATGCATGCTAATAAGTTAAGAGACCCTAAAATAAAGTGTTACCATCATCATCAGTTAAATAGAATTTTGGTATTGATTTAAGTACATATATAACAACATTAAAAACAATCGTGTTTAAACACTGTCAGTCAGTGAATCTGAATTTTGCCGAAAGCAGTTATTTTAGAAGGCTATATGCTGCCTTTCATCTGAAAGACTTCACGTGAGGAGTGTGATTATGATGTCATACTATTCACAATGGGTTTGTATTGAACCTCGGTTAAGCAAAATGAAATGAATTTAGTATCTGTTTGCTTTTGATTGCAGTAGCACAGCTTTTGTGCAATCAAAAGAAAATTATTTTGTGAGATGAGTCTGAAAATGGAACCACTAAATTGAAAACAAAATTGAAAAACTGTTCGTTTTGTTGACCATTGGAAGGCTATTTTTTCCCTTAGAAGAGACAAATTCAAAATCAATCTTTGAAGATAATTTTCTTACCGTTAAAATGAATTCAGCCTATGAAAGTATATATATATATATAAAGGCAAAAACAGGACTAGTCACAATATTTCAGAATTTTTGTAATATATATATATATATATATATATATATATATATAACTGTATGCCACATACATTTCACCACTTCCCCACGTGACAACTAGCCCCAGTCCATTTCCATCCCCATGATCAAAGGTGAATTATCACCAAAGCAGAGTTTATATATTCCTCATTGTGTTCAGCTGACGATCATGAAGAGTTGCCATGAGGCTCTTTTGCTTGGCCTGGCTTTTATGTGCATAGCTCATCAGGAGCTGTCAGAATAGTTAATCAGGCCTCAGTGCTGAGGTTGAAGATTGTATATCCTCAGTGTACTATTCATCATGTCACAGGAGTGGCCCGGGTTGGACTTACGTAACGCAGCTGCAAATTTATTTATTCGTTTGCGTGGCGTGCCATAAGCCGGTTTAAGCTGTGTCTCTGAGCTGTGTCAGTCCCAGCACGGGTGCATCATTCAGCTGTGCTCAGCTTTTGAGTTCACAGGCACATTTCTGCAGTGTGGCAGGCCAGAATGTCCGCTCTACAGGTGCTCACCCTCACTGGCACAGACCCACAGAGAGAGAGTGGGAGTGGGCTGTAATTGGGAGATGACTGCATTTGGAACACAACTGACCCCTCACTACTCTCCTACTCGCTCTTACAAATAGTACAGAACAAATTAAGTGAGAGATCTTTGTGATTTGCAATAAAATGTGACCACAAAATTTAATATATATTTATAACTTGATAAAAACAGCAGGTGTTGTTGTTAGAAATTCACATTTAAATGTAAAAATTGATATAAATATGCATATGTATTACCACTTGTACCATTACCTTACCTTGAAGCAGTTGTATTGTAAGTGTGTTTCACATTTAAACTCCTCAGCGTTTATTGAAAGAAAATACACTTTGATCATTTTGATAGCGAACAGTGTGTGTGTGTGTGTGTGTTTGTGCGTGCGTGTGTGTTTGTGTGAGTGTGCGTCTAATCTCAGATTGTGCCAGGTAGACTGTCACTATAATTATACTGTAAATCACTTTGAATAAATCCGAACCTGCTAATTACTTGTATACTAAAAATAAATCTGAGCATGAACATGATATTTGACACTGCTTGGTTACTGTAAAGGTTCTTATTTTAGAAGCTATTTCTAATTGAAAAAGATGTCACGCATAGTTTAAATTTTAATGATTCAGATATATTTGTTTATGTTGATTATGAACAGAATATCCCTAATGCTATTGTACTCTATGCAGTTTTTCATTATTTTTTCACAAAGCCCAGACAAAATCTGCAGACTTAAGCAACATTTTCTGTATCATGTTCAAGAAAAAATATGCTGAATCGACACACTGTACATCTGAGTGTAACATGCTATCAGAAACAAATAAATAAAAAGGTGTAGGGCTGGGATTAGGTTACATGCATCGATTGAATCGACAGGCTAATGAATGCAAGCTTGACATTTTAGTTAAAAATACATTGTATCATTAACAATAACATCTTTTAAAGAATATATTTAGAATATAGAGAACCTTAAAATTAAAAAAATAATAATTAATTAAGGCTGGTGTCAAATACCTAGGATCATAGGATGTGATTAGAACAAGATCTGCCATTAACTGATTTACAAAGCGTCCGCTGCAAAAAAAAAAGTTCCTAATTGCTATAAACTGTTCTGCCCTTCAGCCTTCAGGAAAGTGATAAAACAAGAATATCAGAGTGAAGAACAACTTCTGCCCAACTGCAGTCTGCATACTTGTTATAAGTAATTTTTAGCTCCTGTACGCTGAAAACAATGTCTGTTTAGTAATGTCTATTTAAAATATGTTTTATATGTTCTGTTACGTATTAAACATTTTTTCTAGCCAGTATTTGTTTTACACATTAATACTCTGGTGTCAATCTCTGGTGTGAAATACTGTTTCAACAGCACATACTGTACTTTACTTCTATAGACAAACAGAAAGAAAAGGTTTAAACCAAAATATGATTTTCGATGATGAAATTTGAATGTAAAAATGTAACTTTTTATAGTGCAGTTAATTTTGCAAGTTGCATTTTAAACGGTGTATGTCATTGTGCTCTGCTTTTGTGTGTGGTATAAAGCAAAATTAGCCAACATAGTTGGTAAAAAGAGGGCAGATCTTTATACAATTTCTAATTCTGCTGAAATTTGTGGAGCCTGCTGCAGGTTCCACACAGACCTGCTTTATGTAGCACTTTTAAATTACACATAAATCTTCTTGTAATTTATACATTGCACACTCTTGTGAAACGATTTGTAAAAAAAATAAATAAATGAATATGGCAATGAAAAGCTACACTGATGATCACACCATCTGAACCATTTTCCTTGACCTGTTGACTACTGTTATTCATAATCTCAGCTGGCATCATATCACCAAATATGCTTAAACACACAGATTTATGGCAAAAGCATTTGTTTATTTCCCTCTGAGCTGTGCCATCTGTTGTCTTTGCAGGATGACAGCATCTTAAAGGAGTTTGATATCAGCCATCATGTGAAGGAAGGCTTTGAGAAAGCAGACCCGTCACAATTTGAGCTGCTTAAGGTTCTGGGTCAGGGCTCATATGGAAAGGTGAGTTTTGAAAATGCTGTGTGATACATTTTTTCTGTGTGTTACTGTAATGCAGACTCGATTTTTGATTGCTAAAATTAGATATACCATTTGAATGGCAGCACATTGTAATCATATAAACACAAGGGCAGAGATAACTTTGGAGAAATTTTAAGTTATATAGCATCACATTTATTTTTAGCAGATAAGGCAATCCCAGAATGCAATGTAATGATTTTAATAATAATAATAAAAAAATGCATAATGGCACACAAGAGAACAGTTTATAAATATAATTTCACAAGTATTTGGTCAGATGGTTGATGGAAATTTGGTGGAACAGGCGGCCTGGAGGAAGATTGGATGTTTTGTGTGGGTTGGTAGGGGTTTTCAGTGGGATGAATCCTAGTTGGATGGCTGTAGGGTTCGGGATTGGCTGGCGAGAGTTGTTTGATGGTGGGCTCAGGGTGGGTGCATCCGGGGCTCTGCTGAAGCTGGCTGATGTCTGGCTGCGGCTGGATCTGCGGCGAGCTGAAGAAGTTGGAGAATGATGAGTGGATGGATTGCTTTTCTTAGATTTTTAGTTGATGAGGTCTATCTTAGTGGCTTTTCTTGAGGACTGAATGTTTGTGGCTGGTTGTTTGCGGCGAAGAGAGTGGATAGTCCATTTGCCAGATGAGGATCGTGCTGAGGTGTAAGATGAAGCAGGGGAGGCATGATGAGGTCTTGGAGGTGGAGGTGATCTTGAGTGCAGGCTTCTAGGCGACATGGTTATTGGAGGCCGTGTGAGCCTGCCGCCTCAAGTAGCCGCTGCGGGCTTATGGGGAGGCAGTTGTCAAGCGGGAGAGCGGGCTGCTCACGTTCGTAGCCTGACGAATAAGACTGAGGCATCTCTGAAGCAAGAATGTGTAACGAGATGAGGAAGGGATGAAAGTGGGTTTATTTAAGGGAAGAGCCTATTAATATGAGCCGTAGTTAATCATGCGTTCGCGCGTTTCACGAAACTTGTTTATCAACTTTACTAAAATGCATTCACTACTGAAAATAATAGTGTTTAATAGAGTACTTCATTATTAGCTTAGCAACATGCTAATGCCAGTTCACCTAAATCAATTGTGATTTGACATTTCTGTTCTATATATTTATTAGATTAGATTAGATTAGATTAGATTAGATTCAACTTTATTGTCATTACACATGTATAAGTACAAGGCAACAAAATGCAGTTTAGGTCTAACCAGCAGTGCAGGCTATAGGTATAAGTTATAAATACAGTTAATAATCCTGTTGCTACGATAAGCAAACTGGTGTGGGTCCAGGGTTGGTGGGAGAGAGTCCTTCAGATGTCCCAAAACTAACCGCTCGAAGCACTTCATGATGATGGGCGTGAGTGTAGAGTTTCCCACAGATAGACGAATCTAATCTATGGTGCGCCACAGATTAAATTCCGACAGCCACAGATTCAACACCGACCAAAAAAAAAAATCAATACAGACAGTCACATTTGCTGTTATTGTGCCATGAAATGCAGTTTTAAGAGTATTTCAGGCGAGAATGTAGTTGTTTAAAACACA
>JAUMHI010000054.1:1094475-1130674 GCA_032359435.1 Enteromius unitaeniatus | reverse complement strand
TCTGTCCGGTGCAGAGGATCTCTTTTCTCGGGATGGAATTGGACTCGGTCGCTCAGACAGTGCGCCTCACAGAGGAATGTGCTCAGTCTCTGCTGGCCTGCTTGAATACGTTCAAGAACAGGAAAGTTGTCTCACTGAAACAGTTTCAGAGGCTCCTGGGGCATATGGCAGCAGCTTCAGCGGTAATCCCGTTGAGGCTGCTCCATATGAGACCGCTTCAGCATTGGCTTCACGATCGAGTCCCGAGGTGGGCGTGGAAGAATGGCTCGCTGCGGGTTCAAGTAGCTCCAGCTTGTCGCCTAGCTTTTTCACTGTGGTCAGACCTAATGTTTCTTCGGGCAGGAGTGCCCTTAGAACAGGTCTCCAGGCATGCTGAGGTATTCACAGATGCCTCCACCACAGGGTGGGGCGCCATGTACAACGGGCATGCAGTCTCAGGGGTTGGACGGAACTTCATCTGCATTGGCACATCAATTGCCTCGAGTTGCTAACAGTTCGTCTAGCCCTGGGTCGTCTCAAAGAGCACCTTCAGGGCTGTCACGTTCTGGTCCATATGGACAACACATCGACTGTTGCGTACATCAACCATCAAGGTGGTCTACGCTCCCGTCATATGTCGCAGCTCGCCCGCCACCTCCTCTTATACAGTCAGAAGCATCTGAGGTAGCTTCGCGCCATTCACATTCCAGGTGTTTACAACCAGACGGCTGACGAACTGCCTCGAGCCCATGTGCTCCCTGGAAAATGGAGACTCCATACCTTGACGGTCCAGTTGAGGCAGAGAAGCCCTGGAATGCCCTAGAAATATGCTTTTCCCCCACTGAGCCTTCTCACACAATTCCTGTTCAAGGTCAGGGAGGACAAGGAGCAGGTCCTGCTGCTATCGCTGCAAACCACGACCTTGTCGATGACAGGTCTCTGGGTAGGCATGATCTGAGGAGGCAGACCCAACCTTACTGTTGCTGTGTCCTGTCCGAGCATTAAGATGTTACGTAGACCGGACACAGAGCTTCAGGACCTCAGATCAGCTCTTCGTTGTCATGGAGGCTGGCAGAAGGGGAATGCCGTCTCTAAGCAGAGGATGGCCCACTGGATAGTGGATGCCATCACCCTGGCTTAGCAGGCTCAGGGTGTGCCCTGTCCCCTCAGTGTACGCGCTCACTCAACTAAAGAAGTGTAGCGTCATCCTGGGTGTTGGCTCGTGGCACCTCGCTTTTGACATTGAAGAGCTGCGGGTTGGGCGACCCCTAACATGTTCGCTTGATTTTATAGCCTTCATGTGGAACCGGTTTCTTCCCGTGTTCTCACCTCTAAAAGAGCTGAAGAGGTGGAGTAGGACCTGTTCGGTCGGCTTGGTATCCTTCTCCAGTAATCCTTATTAGTAGACACTGTGAGTCCTCCGATCCCCTCAGCAGTTGGATGTGGCAGAGCATCTGACGCTAGGCCCTCTAAGCGATGTTTCCTTGAGAACCGCTAGAGGGCTGGGAAACCCTGAGTGTAACCCTGAGCATCTCAGGTGTTATAGGTAAGAACTACCTTCCCCAGTTCTGAGAGTTGTTTTGGCATCTCGAAGCGAGATTCCTATTCGTCGGTCACAGATGTGACGTCTCCGTTCCCTTCTTTAGGGAACGAGGGTTACAATACGTAACCGAAACGTTCTTTTCCTATATTATTAATGAGATTGTAAAGTAGAGTACTTCTGGTAAATATCACCTTATGGATCTTTCCTGTTAGCCAATTTTACTACTAATGGGCTTGCTGTAATTAGGGCCAGAGCATCGTGGTACAAGGACTCTCTTAGAATTGGTTAGTTTATTATTATTATTATTAATATTATTATTATTCTTCCACTGCAGAATGTATCAAATTTTTGAGGCCCTAAACATACTCACAAAACTTTGCACACACCTCAAAAGTGGCACAAAAATGGACATCTGATATGGGTTTCTGAAATGGGTGTGACAAAATAGCTCAACAGAACCACCTGTTTACATTCAAAGAAGTGCCCCCCACCCCCCCATTACATTTAACGTACATTAATGAAAATCGGTATGCACATGTAGCACACCATTACCTACAAGAAAGTCTCTTATAAAATCCCAAACCCAACAGGAAGTTGTTTTTTTAATAATCTCAACAAATTTTGTGTCATTTTTGTCATTTTCAGGTGTCATACGTTAGCAAACTCCACCCAGAGATTTATTCAGATCAACACCAGTTTAAACGCCTTTGCGACATTAAATTGCGAAGATCTGGAGTTTTTGTTAAAGGGAGTGTCCATGGCAGTCTGCAAAAAAAATCTGATATTTAGCGAGACTCCTTGCCTGAAGACATCTAAAGGCCAATATTCAGATATACTCATAGCGCCAGCTGTAGACAACAGGATATGTTGTGCTTTTCTCTAACTCAAGCAAACCATGTTTAATCTGCATCAAACCTGATATGTTTGATATAAGTACTGATCTGAAGACATAACAATGTTCAGTTATAGACATAGCGCCACCAGCTGGCAGAAGGAAGTTTGGCACATATAAATTGATTTTACATATCATTGCTATATTTGAATCTTTAAATGCATGTTGCTTACTGTTGCCTGTCTTCCTGAAGCCACGGGAGGCAGTGAGCCCAGGTGTGAGGGCCCTTTCATCGCTGCTTGCAGCTTTAATTTAAGATGTATTTTAAGCATACACACACACACACACACACAAACCGTATGTATTTATATATGTCTATAGTGCACACGTGCACACACATACTGCATATATTTATGTATGTATATATCACACACACACACTGTATGTGTATAAAAATTGTGGGTTTATATTTTTCTAATATATTCAGAGATTTATGATGGGGACATGAAGATGTCCACCATGTTAAGAATAACTTTTCTGGCATTATTTTGAAAATAAAATGAGATAATTACAGCCTCTGATGTTCAGGAGTTCAAACCGATAAGTGGGTGGTTTATAGCTATGAAAGGTACATGCAGCAAACCACCAAGAATAACTTTGTTGCCGTGGCAATCGGATGAGAGATGGCAAGGTTTGTTTAAAAGCATAATATTGGGCTTTTAAGATGTGACATCATCTCGTGTTGCTATACTGCAATGTACTGTTTTTCCCAATCCTTATGAAATGATGATATCTATTCCTGTGCTACTGACATATACACTGAAGATTCAAAGCAGTGAAGCATTTATGACTGAAAGCAAGACATTTTTTTTGCATTGTCTTTGACAAGTCCAGCATTTTATAAAAAAAAAAAAAAAAAAAGAAGCTCAACAGATGCATCATATTTAATGCATATTCTTTTATTTTATTTTCATTTATGGAAATAAGTGCTTGCTAAATCAAGCACCATTGCAGTGTGTGCAAAGTTACCTCAAATTATGCAACTTATTGAGGATATGTGTGCTATTGTGAATGCCCTGATTTTCAAGTGATGGATAATAAAACAGATCATTTCATATTTTATAAAGTTCTCAGTATATCATAGGGATTTGTGGGTGGGTTTTTTAGACTTAAGTGAGTAGGCAAACTCTCAGAACAGCCCGTCAGTGCAGTAGAAACCACTTCTTGGTAGCTACCCAGAATGCCCAAGCAACATGACACAAGCTCACATTTTCTTCAGAATATGTAAATTGTGTTATGTACCATTATAGATTTGGTTTTAGATGGTGTTTACACGCATTATTCCTGTGGGACTCTCCCACTCAGGTTGTGATGCATTTAGTTTAAAAATCTCCAGTTAAGCTTCAGCACGTAGAATGACTTTACCCCAGTATTTGGCCTCTATGTTGAAAACAGCCCCACACATCTGGAGCAGACGCTTGCTTCAGACATTGATTAATGTGACTCATTGGCCATGCTTGCTCGTTTAGCTAAACAACCCGTTTTCTCCACCTGTCTGGGCTATATTGTGCACGTCATTCTTCATCAGTCACATCGTACTGTCTTTATTCTGGTTGCGTAGAGATAGTTGTCTTTATTAATTGCCTTTGGAGGTCTTTGTGTAGTTGTACATCACATTGACTACTTTGCTTAGGATAACAAGATTATCAGGGAGGAATTGTTGAAATCACCTCTCTCTGCTAGGCCTTTTTCAGTTATTAATTAACTGCTGTAATTTGAAATCACATCTACAATTAATCACTCACAGGAATTGTATGGGGTTTTTTTTGTTTGTTTTTTTCAATAATAGTTTAATCATTTAACGAAATAATGTTTTATTTTATAATTTATTATAATAATATAATTGATTATTTATTTAATAATTTTATTTGTGATAGTAAAGACTTTTATGGTTACAAAAGATTTGAATCAATGCTGTTCTTTTTAAGTATCACAGATTTCAAAAAATATTAAGCAGCACAACAGTTTTCAACGTTAATAAAAAAAATTATATTAGAATCGTTTCTGAAGTATTATGTAACACTGAAAGTGTAGTTATCCAGCTTTGCATCATATAAATTAATTCTATTTTTAAAGTTGATTAAGATAAGAAATATTGCTTTATATTGTAGTAAAAAAAAATTTCAAAGTTTTGCTGGATTTTTATCAAATAAATGCAGCTTTAAAGAGCACAAGAGACCTCTTTTTTTCATTAAAGTTGGTTATTTGATTTCAGGATTATTTGACTGAGAAAATGCACATCAGTAATAGATGCCAAATATACTATAATTAGCCAGAACGCTGGTTAATTAGTCTGGACTAATGGTAAAATTGTCATCCTACACACAAAAACAAAATAAAAAAATAGTACATTGTATCAACAAATCAACACCAGGGACCTCATTTTTAAAATGGTCTTACGATCCTCTCTCAAATATGTATATTGGTGGTTCCTAAAATGAAGGTACGTACAGAAAAGGGATGTACAGTATGTGTCTCTTTTAGATGTAAAATGATGTCATAATTTTCTCCTAATTAATGTCATTAACATAAGTGTTTTGGGCGAAAGTGACATTTCCGTCTCTCTCTACAGATCATTTTGTTGGACAAAAATGTGTAACTAAAGCTACACTTTACATAAAGAGCAAGTCCTGCACATATACTTCCTCTGACTAATTAGTCTCTCTGTAAGTGTGAATTAAAAAAGAAACTGGAGCACGTTTACTGAGATATTCATGCACTTGATTTAATCGGGATTCTCCGCACAGAACCGTGCCTGGGAAGTGAGACGTAAATTAATTACCACTGGTGCTCAGATCTCTCATCTGGCTGCAACAGCTGCTGCTCTCCTGGCTAGAACTTGTTACGCCAATCTACTCTCCTCAATATGGCACTGTCTGTCCCCTGCTGCTCTCCACGCAGTCTAAATAAATCTCCAGTGATTAAAATTAGCTCGGAAAATAGCTGTGTTATTGCAGTTTTATTAAAGATCTGTCCCTGGTTCTGCTTTTAAGAAATGTGCAGATTTATTAACAATGCCTTTTATTGTAAGTGCATTACAATAAATATTAGTCCCATTTCATTTTATGAACTGCAGGGATGCGTCTTGATGCATAGACATTTAGTTCTAATTTAGATCTTAGAAAATCGCAAATACTACTAAGAAATGAGGGTATGACATCATCATTTCACATTGAGGTTGGCTCATTACAATTATTTATATATAATATATACTGTACATAGATGAATGCATTAATAGCTAAATGAAAATCTAGATTTTGGTGTTTTGGATGCTTGGATCCCTCCTTCGAAGCAAATAATCTTTCTCCATGTGGAAATCATAAGCCTAATTTCTAAGAAAAGTAATAAAACGCCTCCCTTTAAATAAGCCGCATGATTTGAGGTATGATTATTGTCCATAGCACTGTGTGGGACGAATTACATGACAAAATGTTCTGGTTAGGGCCTTGTTCAAATCCCTAATCCTAAAAGGATTTTGATTTCTGTAAAAGCATTGACTGAATGAAAATGTATAATTATTTATTATATGTATTTTTTTTCTTTCTAGGTAATGTTTACAGAGGAAGATGTGAAGTTCTATTTGGCTGAGTTGGCCTTGGCTTTGGATCATCTACATAGTCTGGGCATCATCTACCGTGATCTTAAACCAGAGAAGTAAGAACAAACTCTATCTATTATCAATAGATAGCAATCATGTGCTCTAATTTACACTGTAGCCTACTTAAGTGCCCTAGATAGTGACCTTATGTATGGCCATATGAGTGACCTTGTGTTGATGACCTCAGCACAACGGCGATTGGACATAATGTTCAGGAGGGCTTAAGTCCTACATGTTCAAGCAGCGGTATAATCCACATCTGGATTAGAGTCAAAAGAACCTCGTGAAACTCTCATGTAATTACAGTCATAATTCAGAGGTTCAAATTGGGTGATGCAACCGCCCAGAGACCTTCCAGTGTTGCTCCGGTTTCTTTGGTGCCGTTACAGCAGCATCTGTTTTGTGTCCTTCTGCTGGATTCAGAGTGCTTTGTCAAAGCTTTTTCCCTTACATTACAATGAAATGTGCACAGGGCTCAACTAAAGAGGATCTGATGGTCCAGGATCGGTGTGTGAGAGTACAAGTGTTTATTCTTTAAACATTTTATATTGTCTTTTATTTGGTTGTTTTAAATGTAAACCAAAAAAAATAAAAAAATTTAAGAACTATCCATTATGTATTTAGATTATTTAGTTATTTACAAGAAATTAACTTTCATTTAGCAAGGACAGGCTAAATCTATCAATATGGACATTTATAATGTTACAAAAGATTATAGTTAACACTTTACAATAAGGATCATTAGTTAACATTAGTTAACACCATTAGTAAATGGGAACTAGGAATGAACAATAATTCTACAGCATTTATTAATCTTTAATAAAAGTTAGTTATTATATTTATTTCTGAAGGATCGTGGCACTAAAGATTATAATAATTATGCTGAAAATTTTGCTTTGCCATCACAGCAATACATAACATTTTAAAATGTATTGAATTGCAATATTTTACTGTACTTCTAAACAAATAAATGCAGCCATGGTGAGCAAAATAGACGTCTTTTAAAACTATGATACACAATAGTGTATGTTAGGGATGTAACGGTATCAAAATTTCACGGTACGGTAATACCTCGGTATTGAATCATTTACATAAAAAACTAAACTAATTAAGAGGCTCAAAAAAAGTGCCAGAAGTGTTTATTAAACAGTTTACATGAACACTGAACATATCAATGGCACACACATTAGCCAAAAAATTATTAAACCTTCCACACATCCGATTTAAAACCCGCTTGAGATTGCTAGATGACGTTATATATCAATTTGCATATTCATTACGTCAGTGTATCATATTATTTGATATTGTGGTACGACGGTATTTACAATACCGTTACATCCCTAGTGTATGTACTACTATAGTATTGTATAATCTAGCACACCTGTAGATCTGTGAGATGTTTTATTTCACAGAAAAGAAAAAAAGAAAAACTTTGGATTATCAACAGACAGAGTTCTTAAGAGACCTCATAGAGAATCATTAAGCGTTCCCATTGTAGTAAACAATGTGACCACATCAGTAGGCTAGCACAATCAATGTCATCCTTAAGAACCATTCCTGACCTAGACCAGCAGAAAAAAATCCCCTTACTGTTGAGCCGTGATGAATGACTACTGGCCCCTTAATAGAATGCTTCCTGCGCTCCCACTTACAGTAATGCTCTTTCATGGCTTGTCTCTCTCATATCTACTCAAACAATGGGCCAAAACCGAACTATGAATTGTCTCTTGTGGGAGATTCATTGCTGGAAATAATGAAAGGGACACTCAGTACGCTAGAAGAGCTATGCCTTCTGGCTCTCATCAGGGAAGGTGAAAATGGAGGTGGCCTGAAAGCAGGTCTCGCTGGAGCGCACTATATCTCTTAAGGGCATGCTGTTCTGAGACCTGTCATAGGTGATTAATGGCATAGGCAGAGGCAATCCAAAGGACACTGCACATTAAGAAAATATATCTTCAATCTTTCACCCCTACACTTAGAAGAGCTTTACCTTGTTGAACTATGATATCCTTGATTGTGGTATTTAACTATGTTTTTATGTGTATTTATGTATATTTTTATTTCATTCTATGTTAATATTATTTTATATATACAGTGGCGGCCAAAATGATTAAAATGCTAGCATTTTCACCAGCTAAAAAATGGTTCACTATTAACTACGAACCTCACTATTAACCTCAATAAATTCCTATTTTGCTGCTTATTAACGGTTAGTAAGGTAGTTGTTAAATGTAGGTATTGGGTAGGATGACATTAATTTTGCCATCAATATATTTATTAATACTGTTATTTTTTTTATTAATAATATGTTTTAGGTGATTTTTTCATTTTTTTATATTTTTTCTAAATTAATTTTTTCTAGATTTGTTGGACAGAGATTGAAATTTCAAAAATGCATTGTATGTGTAAAAATCCAAATATTAATTAATGAAAATAAAAATAATTATCAAAATGAATTAAATGTTTAATTAAGAATAAAAGTAAAAACAAATAAATGATGCATACAAGATAAAAATTATTCATTCCAAATCTTTATTACTATGTTAACCAGGCAAGTTGTGATGTTGGGCTGCATACAACAATAACAAAACGTTTAAATATATTATTAAACACACTCGTTTTGTGCTATTGTAGTAAATTAATAAATTACCCCTCTATCTCATTTTAATTCTGTAGCTGCTTGCTATACCTTAATATAGAAATGAAATGTAATCCACTGTTGTTTCACCCTTTCCAGCATTCTCCTTGATGAAGAGGGCCACATAAAGATCACAGGTAAGCAGGATTTTCTCTTCACATGACCCAACTCTTTATGTTAGTCATCGATCGAAGTTGATGGTTTAATATCTTCTCTACGCTCTTAGATTTTGGCCTGAGCAAAGAGGCAATCGACCATGACAAACGAGCATACTCTTTCTGCGGGACCATCGAGTACATGGCCCCAGAGGTGGTCAATAGACGAGGTCACACTCAAAGTGCTGACTGGTGGTCTTTTGGTGTCTTAATGGTAAGTGTCCTTAAAGATTGTGAAGGATCACAGCGGGGCTGTGTGAGCACTGCAGTGTTGTAGTGTTATGAGGGTGTGTAGAATTAGCCTGGGGCTGAAGGATAGTGTAAACTGTAGCTCTGTAGGGTTTCCACAACCCATTTTTCTACAAAATTATTAAGCACATTGCATAAGCTTGACTATGTTTTAATGTTATTTTAATGCATAACTAGCCTTACTATGCTGTGTTCCATTCAACTCAGAATTTTATATGGTGAACTGCACTTTTTTTTTTTTATCTTAGAGGCAAAAACGCAAATGGTGGATAATAGGGATGGGTGGTATAGCTAAAAATGTATATCTTGATATTTTTCAAAAAGTTAAAGTGCCCCTGTTATAGGTTATGAAAATTCATATTTTGATTTTGGTAGTCTTTTATTTTCTTATAATATGCATTTATTTTTACCTTATTTATTAAATGATTTCCTAAAGATTTATTCAAGGATTTATTTTTCCAAACACCTCCACTGATTGGTCAATTATATTTAAAGAACTGCTTGTGAGCTTTTAACGCTCCAAAAGCGGCACCTAGTGGCAAAAGAATGAATTTGCATTTTCATTCAGACCATGGATGGTGATGTAGCTACAAAAAGGTGTGTAACAGATTGGGATCAGAAGGAAGACAGTGCAAAGACTGTATTTTCCACAGCTTGGCAATGCACATCTTCTTGTTGTCTTTAGAGCCATCTTTATTTTTTGGTTTGTGCCTAAACTTGTGCATTCGTCTCTCTTGGAAACATTACATATGTTAATCAGTGAATGAGATATTTTGCTATTATATCATAAAGTGGTACATTTCTAAAGCTTTTGGCAGAATGGTTTCTATATAAGCTGTTTTAGACTAACAATAGAAGAGTCTTCTAGAATAGAAGTTCTTAGGATTTTTTTTAGTACAATATACAGAACAAGTGGCAGGTGTATTAGTTAGCAATATTTTTATTTTGTAAAACAGTATCACGTTTGAATACTGCTGTCACTCCAGAAACTCTACAATGTGTGTTTAGTTACTGTAGATGAAAAAGAAAACATACAAAAATGTTTATGTCCTCATTTTTTTAATTCAGTTAATAAATGAGAAACACAGCATCAGTAAGAGTTGCTAACCTTTAACTAAACAAACAAAACCCTTAGGATATGATAATTATATTTATCAGACACAATGGGTCTGTTCTTGCTGCTGCACTGGGCCATAGATTCTTCTAAAAACTAAAAAACCCTTTTATTATTGCCCTGAGCTGTTGCCGATAATTGCTTCTAGATGAGGGTACGTCCTCTGAGAATTTCCATTTCCTCAGAAGCAACTGACTCAGAGCCATTGTTGGAGCAAATCATTTTTGAAGAGGTGCACACTTAAAAGTATCAAGAGCTCAGATGGATCCGACACTTGACTTTAAAGAGCTTGTGATTAATGTTAAGATGAGATTTCTAATTAAAACTGTTTAAGGTGAAGTATAATTAATGCTCGAGTAGCTGTAGCCATCTACCAATGTGGGCTTACTGGACCACAATACACAGCCAGACCTTGACAAAACACAACTGGCTCAGCAACATGACCTTTAGTGGTACAGAAATTGTATAAATAACCTTGAAAAGTTTGACAGTGAATGCAGACTGTTTATAGGATTAAAAGAATAGATCATTATTACATTTAAAGTTCTACTTTAGTAGATGGTTTGAAACTGTGTTATCACCCAGCTCTAAGTGTAAATAAACTTGACCTGAGTTGTTTGATGAAAATCTGGAATCCCTTTTAAAACTACAGACAGTTTAACTAGCTCACTTGTAAATATTCACAGCATAACCCAGCCTTAAAATGAATTTGCTCACAGGGAAATGTGTTACATAAGAGTGAGCACGCTGAGACAGATTTGGTTTCACAGTATGCGCTGTTACTGTGCAGCAGTGCTGAATACACACTTCTCTTATTGTATCATCCGTAAATAAACTTGCTAGAGCAAAGCCTGATGCTTCTATTACTGTCTCCAGTTTGAAATGCTGACTGGATCCCTGCCATTTCAAGGCAAAGACCGCAAAGAGACAATGGCGTTTATTCTCAAGTAAGAATTATTGTTGTATTTGTGCATTTTCTGACAGACTAATGTTTTTTTTTGCTTGGTTTAAAGATTTGTAATTCTAAAGTTGTCCTCACAAATGAATCTGTCAAGATGATTTGTGATGTTTGTGCCTATGTATCACAGTCTCATTTATTTTCAGAAATAAAGAACATATTTAATGGTTTTTTATTTTTTATTTTTTCTCTCAGGGCAAAACTCGGCATGCCGCAGTTCCTCAGCCCAGAAGTCCAGAGTTTACTGCGGGCTCTTTTCAAAAGAAACCCTACCAACAGATTAGGTAGGCTTCTGTACATGCCCCAAACACTGCCTTAAACCAAGAAATATTTAAATATTCAGTCTTTCCTCCATAAGACCATCCTTATCCAGCCAAGATGGTTTGCCAGCTTTAAACTATAAAAAGTGGTAGCCTGCCATTGTTACATTAAAGAGATACTTCTGCTAGATTTAAGGAGTTAAATGTTTTTTGGTCTAAATCAACCTTTTTTTTTAGAATACCAAAGTACCGATACTACAAAACTGCTCTACCTTTTTGTTTTTTATTTTATTAATGTTCAGTTTGTGATATATAGTCTGTAGTGAGAAAACCAAAATGTGTATATACTGTAATTCCTGCAAATCCCAAAAGACCTTCCATAAGATCTTCACCCACAATTCTCCTCTTTCTTTTGTTTTTCTTTTCCTCCCACTGTCTGAATTAATTTAATTTTTGTCTGCAGATAATAAGCTAATAAGCAGAACCTCAGACAAACAGTTATCTTGGAGCATTTTAATAAGCTCAGTCCTTCAGTGCTCTCATAAGGCTTTGCTATTACATAGTGGCTACTCTGCTGGCTTGGTGTTTTTCATTTATTTTCCAACTGAGAGTAATGATGATGACCTCTGACTTTAAAATAAATACCATATTTTGTATCTTTTTGACTGTAAGGATGGGAATCATATAGAATTTAATGTCTGTGGGTTTCATTTAAATTTCCAAGTGTTTTGGCACTTTTAAGACACATAAAAAACATAAAATACACAAACGATCAATGATCATCAAAAACCCAGCAAATCACTTATTTAAAGCTTTTTATTCCAGTAGGATTTTAAATATAAAAATAATAAATATATATATATATATATAATATGAAATGTTAAGCACTATAAATATCAGATGATCACAGTAATACCTCCTTTAGCTGAACATAGTATAAAGCAACTGCACATTTTTCTTACGACAGCAGCAGTGGGCATGAATTTCATTTTAGTCAAATCTCATTTTAGATGATTTCCTGTGTGAATGACTGCAGACAAACTTCAAGACGCTGCTACTGAATGTTTGTCAAAGCCGAGATTGAATTTAGCTGGGTAAATCATTTTATCCATTATTTATAAGGCAGAGATAAATGCCATCAAGACCTTGTGTTGACTGTGGCTTAAATTCTTCTGTCTCAGATTAGTTGTATACCTGCCATCCAGGGCTTGACTCACTCGTGTATGACTACTAACATAGTTTGAATGGTAAAATGAAAATAGAATAGTCAGGTGGAATAGTGTTGTGCGGTAGAGCGCAACGGTGGGTTTACTGAATAAAAAAATCCTATTGGTTTTGTTCAAAGAGAAAATTATTTTTGTGATAAAATAAGCTATGAGACTTTTAAAGTGGTAATTCACCATTGTCAAGACAGGCTTTTAATAAGACGTGCAGCAGAAATGCAAATAATTAAAATAAATAAACTAATAAAAATCAGTGGGACAAGACTAGAGAAAACAGAGAAAAAGGGCTGTGGCATTCCCTTTCACCATAAACATCCATAATAAACTTTTGATTTTGGTGCTCTTGATCTGAAACTAATAAGAAATCAATAGATTTGGTGGTGATTGGCCACTCTGCTCAACACTGGAAAACATGTTGTAAATAGAAACCTTTGAAGCTCTTCTCAGCATAAATAAGAATATGCATTGGAGCATTTGCCAAATCTTTTTCAAATCACATTTAGAGAGCTTAGCCATGACCACATCAGTGGAGGAAGATGCATTTTGCAGCCTTCTGTTACAGCATCTGCTAACAGGGGCTAACTGGGTTATGCTAATCAGACAAACCTTGACCACTTAGTTGGGCATTATAACACAGCACTTTTAGATTTCTGCTTGTTGGGGCTTTAAAAGTTAAAGCAAGCTGGATGTGATGCTGTTGAGTGCTTTCAACACTTGTCTGACTCACAGACAGACCGATACTTCATGGGAATCTCATCCTTTAAATTGTTTTTTGTAACAGATGGGTTTTAGGAGAGGTTTGTTTAAGAGGCATTTCATTCCACCCAGATTAAAAAAGTCTGTACAACCTGTTATCTAACTGAATGTTTCTGGATTTTGCAGGTGCTGGACCTGATGGAGTGGAAGAAATCAAGCGACATATATTTTTTGCAACAATAGACTGGAATGTGAGTTTCTGCATACTGTAATACTGTGTAATATATTTTAATGTTAATTACTCTTAAATATGTGGGTTGGTAACTGTGTGATATTGTGACTGGGCCCATATTCGTTGCATACTGTTTTCTGCATAGTGCATTTTAAGCAGGTTTCTATTAATAAATCCTAGTGCATTTTAAGCAGGGGTCTGTAAATAAAAAAGACTGAATTATGCTAACAGTTTTTTAAGACCATATATGCCATGCAAAGTGGACCCCTGAGCATTTTACTTTACCTTAAGTGAGATTTCAATCTAAAGAGACAGTAAATGACGATACAGTTTGAAGGGAGCTATAAACAGAATTGGGAATAAGGGAACATCACCTCACAGGATGTGCAGGGGGAAATTTAACCAGCAGTCATTGCACATCACTCCAGCACAATAAGAAGTTTGAATGAAGTAATCTTCTTCCATCGTACCAGAAATAAAAAAAAGTTAATTTGCCATGATGGAAAAAGTTACTTTTAAAAGTTAGGCATTACAATATTGCATTACCTCATAAAAACAGTAATTTTGCTACTTTATTACTTTTTATGGCCTGGGCTTGCTTATTTGCTTTTTAGTAAGTAATGTGTCACTTAACTGAAAGTTACTTAATAAAGCAATCTGAAAACATAATTAGCATTACTTGTAATGCATTTCCCCAAGCACTGTTCATTTGTATTTATAGTGGTTTTCATTTAAAAATGTAAAATTGTAAACATTGTAAAATTTCAATATTCAGACATAAATGTAAATACTTTATTTATTTACTTTTGACTAATCCAACACTTAGTTCATATAGCTTTTGATTTTTAATGTTCTATTAAACTACTACTCAGAATTCATAGAACCGTTCATTATGTCTTGATCCATTATTTTCTGTAACGTGGATAAGCATTGCAGTATGTGTCTTAAATGAAGTATTTTTTTTGTCAACAGAAATTGTACAGACGAGAAATTAAGCCTCCCTTCAAACCAGCAGTGGGCCGACCAGAGGACACATTCCACTTTGATCCTGAGTTTACATCCCGCACACCGACAGGTGACGCAAATTGCAGTTGATTTTCAGATAACTCACGTAACACTCATATGCTGTTTCATTTATGGCTGAAAGAATCATTGTAGGTGTTTGCTTTCAAGCGTTGCAGACAATGTGATAGACAGCAAGCTGGAAACTATTCTTACATAACAGTCTGTCCCCAGCAAGCACAGCGAGAGTGCAAAAACAAATTAGAGTGAACTGCAAAAGCAGAACCTGTTTTCCAAGAGCCCTCAGGTCCTGCCGCATAGTGCACCCAGTCAATTCATACTGCTCACATGGGATCGATTGTGTGTTTCCATTCATAGATAGACTGTGTTCTTTTTGCCTTTCTAAATATGTTTGTATCTGTGTGTGTCTGCAGACTCACCCGGTGTTCCGCCCAGTGCTAACGCACACCAGCTCTTCCGCGGCTTTAGCTTTGTGGCCTCTAACCTTGGCCAAGAACAACCACTGGTTGAGACCAAGCAAAACTCTGTAAACCCCATTGTACAGGTGAGCAGGACTCTGAGAACTTCTATTGCATGTTGCATGCTGACAACCATCCCATCCACAACTGTACAGCAACTAGGGTAACTCCACCTTAAAATGAACCTTTTAAACTCTTACCATCATGTCGTTCCAAACCGTAAAAGCTTCGTTTGTTTTCAGAACACAATTTAAGATATTTTAGATGAAAACCAGGAGGCTTTTGCTTGTCCCATGGACTGTCAAGGTCCAGAAAAGTATGAAAGACATCATCAAAATAGTTAATCTGCCTTAAGAATATAGTGTGATGTTAAAACTCAAAATGCCTTAACAAGTGAATAGTGACAAGTTACTCAAAATACTGTAAAAACAAATATACCAACTAAAAGCTATTTAAAATACATTAGCTCAAACATAGCAACATGGGAAAAATGACGCTTAAACAACAGCTGTGTAGCGACATGCTAAAATCAGCAGAAAAAATCTTCCAACTGCAAAGCGACACTCAAAAAACCACAGCAAATGTATAACAATTAAAAGCCATTCAAAATTCATTTGCAATTGTGAATGTTAATGTATTAGTATCAGGTAAAAAATTAAAAAAACGCTTAAAATGCCATACTATAGTACTTTAGAGCATGTAGAGAAATGCTAAAATCAACTCAAAATATTACAACTGCATAGTAAAATGCTAAAAGTTGCTCAAAATACCTTACAACTACATACCAACATGCTAAATAGCATTCAAAATACCTTAAAGGGGTCATCCGGTGCCACGTGCACTTTTACAAGCTGTTTGTACTGAAATGTGTGTTGGGCAACCACCCTACAATGATAAAGATCCACCCAGTAGTTTTCTTTTAATTTAAAGGAGTCATACAATGACAATTTTCCAATAGCTTATATGATTCTTAAGGGTCTTAATGGAATCATTTGCAGGGGCAGTTGTGGCCTAATGGATTGGGAGTTAGGCTTGTAACCCAAAGGTTGTGGGTTCGAGTCCCAGGTCCAGCAGGGATTGTGGGTGGGTTTTAGAGTGCGGATCGGGCTGCATTTTTCTGGCCAAGCCCGGCCTGTGTCTGACAGAGCAGTAACCAAACCTGACCTGAGCCCGACATGCATTAAGATATTTATGTCCGAGCCTGATCCCAGCCCGATCTATTTTTCTTCATACTAATGACACATGCACTTTTTTATGTGGAACAAACTACGGGGAACACTTGACTTCACATCCTCATTTATTCTGGAGAACACAAATGATTGCTTGTGCAGCATATAATTCAGCGCACGGCAGCAATGCACGACGCACTGTGACGTCTCATACAAACTGGGCGATATACTTTTACAAAACCTAATTTTGAGAACATATAACAATAAAGCATGTACCTGAAGAACACAAATGAACACATATGATGGCTCGTGCAGCATATAATTCAGCACGCGGCAGCAATGCACGCCGCTGGGAGAGAGAGAAAATAAAAATACTCAAGGAAACATCTGAGTGTGCATTATAGAAGGGATTTCAGTCACAATCATACAATTATTTTGTTTGAATTTATCTGTTAAACTAAATACAGCCCTAATTGAGTGACTGCAAAAACTTGTGTGACCTACCGCTGTGACGTCTCATACAAACTGGGAAGCAGCAACGAGCGCCAACCTCCCAAGTCAGCATAGCGGCAGGAAACCCCAAATATGGTCATGGCAAGTGGAATCACAAAATTAGTCCTTAAATACAAATGTCAACAGATGAGAGCATCAGCGCACACGGGGCAAAAAGCGCTGTTATAGGGGCAATTTATTTTTGTTAAATTAAAAGAAAACTACTAGGTGCATCTTTATCATTGTAGGGTGGTTGTGTACATACACTCCCAACACACATTTTAGTCCAAACAGCTTGTAAAAGTGCATGTGGCACCAGATGACCCCTTTAATAAAAATAAGTTGCCCCTTCTGAAATCAAGCCATTCTCAAATGCATGTTGGTGTGGCGATACACGACAGAGGCCGCTCCCACAATAGTTGATTGACAGCAGCGTGTTGTTGAATGTATTAATGAACATAGCAGTAGTCATTTACCCCCGACATCTGAGTGACTGAAGACGCGGAAGATTAATGTTACGTTTGGTTCTGAAGGAAATGCACCCTTGATCAACTAAAATGCGTTTATGTTCGCACAAATCATTCATGATCCAGCCTCACCTACCGAAGCAGTGAGTATAATGTCTTTTAATGAATTTTTGCAAATCACCTTTCCTAATAATGTGCTAATTAGCAACTTTCACAATGAATACGGCTAAAAAAGACCCTCCAAGAGTGCCTCGGAAACGAGGGGCGGGGTCAGAGGAGCTCATGAAGATTTTAAGGGGAAATACACTGAACAGAGTGCTAAAGAGCTGTTTTAGACAGTGTAAAATTTGTATTTTTTAAACTATCTTTGAGAAATTTTAATTATATTACAAACTTTCCATTGAGACCCTAAAGAATCATATTAGCTTGTGGAAAATTGGCTTTGTATGATTCCTTTAAGAAAGGTATAACTGCTAAAAGGCATTTAAAATACTCTTATCAGCCACATAACAACATGCAAAAAACAGTAACATGCTAAAATCAACACAAAATACAGAATGCATAATGAAACATTTCATGCTGACTTGCTAAAAGCCACTCAATGTACCTTAGCAAACTTAAGTGTCTATAAGCCATAAGACTATCAAAACATGTTAACCACCACTTAGCAACATACAAAAACACTTAAAAAACTTTAGATCAAGTAATGAATGTTGCACTAAATATAAAATACTGCAGTTGCATAGTAAAATGCTAAAAGTCACTGAAAAAAATATCTTCCGACTACAAAGCGACATGTTAAATGCCACTCAAAAAAGGTATAGGTATAAGCAAAGGTATACCAATTAAAAGTCATTTAGATATACTTTAGCAGCTACTTAAAATACTTACATGTACATTTAGCAGTGTTCTAAAAATCATCAACTCAAAATGCCGAAAATGCATAGTGAAATGTAAAAAAAATCACCCAATATACTTACAATGCTACTGCAGAGAGGTGTGTTAAAAGCAAATTTAAATACATTGTATACCATGTAAAAGCCATCCATAATGCTTTCATAATAATAATATAATAATAGTATTATAAAAGTAACTATATCTCAACAATGAACTCAAAATATGCCATAGAAAAGTAGAAAACAAATACCTTAGCAACTGCATAAAAGTACCATAGCAACCACCCACATCACCTAATCATCAATGCAGCAAATTTTGCACTGGCTATTTCTAGAAAATGTACAAATGTATTTTCTTTCGTGATGACAAATAAGCAATTTTTTAACTCATTCATGCTTTGCTACATTGAGTGGCTGACATATAAGAAATAGTGCAGTCATCGAAGCCAAAGTTGTTTTATGTATGCATTTAACCTTGGTCTGGCTGTATACATGGACTCAATTCAGACCGATTCCTCAGGGAAGCACTGCTGCGTTGCACAACACAAAACAAGAAGAAAGAGAAGGAAAAAAGGACTATGTGTTACGTAAGGTGAACTTATTCTGCCAGATGGTTCATACCTGAAGAGCTGCTTTATTGAAGTGTCTACTCTGTGGTGGCAGTGACCGGAATGAGATGTATTGATTGGCGGTGATGCACTGGGACACGAGCGAATATGTGCTCTGTGGTGCCGTTGTCTAGATCATTCTGATCTAATGTGGCATCTGCCGAGCATACGAGATTAACTTACTCTGATAGAGCTCATGAACATGCATGAGTGCAGCTATTTCTGGAGAATTTCAAAACCTGTGCCGTGAATTGCTTTTGTTTACACAAGGTGTTTCATTTATCTGTTGTCGGTTACTTACATCTTTGACGTATATGTCTGTTTCACTTTTAGCTGATGATAAATGCATCTCCATGCATTGTTACAAAGCACTGATTTGTATATTGTGAAGTAAAAAAGCTGCTAGCAAGTCAGCAAAAGAATGGTGCTGAAGTTTTAGGGAAATTTTAGGTTTTAGGTCAAAACTGAGCAGAAAAAATCAGAAAAAAGAAAGAAATGTTCGAAATCTGTATAACAGTGGCTTTAAACCATGTCCAGTACACTGTAAAACAAATTGTGGTAGTTATGCAGCTACAGTTACTTACTGTAGATTTATATTTATCAACTTTAATGGCAACAGTTTGTTCAAATGTGAACACTAAAACATAAACAATAAACATTAAACATAAACATAAACGTATTTTATCTTAACAGAATTAAAATAGCCTCATAAAAAACATTTTGGGAACCAGCAATCTTCATCAACCTTTTTTTTCTGATATTGGTTCCCAGAAATGCTGTGCTGAAGACAAACTCTTGCCAGTTAATAACATACTTTTAAATCTACAGTACGTTACTGGCAATTTTTTACAATTTATATTTAATTTTTGTCTCTATGTGAAAAAACGTCAATACACAGTTTATATATTAAAAAAGCACAGTATGGGCTATATATATTAAAATACAGTATGGGCTTATTGTAAAAGACAGACAATTAAGAAAATTAGAGGAAACAAGTATAGATACATAGTTATTTGTATTAGTTATTTTTATTATAGAATATTTGCATTTTGCTATATGTATATACAAAGATAAATATTTGATCATGTTCTTAGTATAGGTCTTACAGGTGAATTTACCAGGTGAATTTTTAACCAAGTTATAATGATAAAAAAAACGAAAAAAACATTCAAATTCAAATTGTATTTGTCACATACACAGTACGATATGCAGTGAAATGCTTATACGACCACCTGTGACCTTAAAAATGTAAACAATTAACAAGAATTCTTAGTCTTATGCCTAATGTTCTGAAAATAGGTCTGGGTTAGAGGTTTGCAGTTTGCATAACTGGAAATTACTTTTGTTTGTTTCTATCATAACATTGTTAGCTACTTACATTTGACATTTCAGTTTTTGACTGTTAAACCTGAAGCATCAAGCATCATCTTTGCAGCACTACATTTTTATTTTTATGCATTTATTTCATAGTTTATGTTTCCCAGTTACCCAGTTTATGCACGTCAAAAGTAGAGTAGAGTAAAAGTAGAGATCCAGACCCATGAGCTTAATGGTGCATGATTCTGTTTAAATGAAATGCGATGTCAGAGTCACCTTGTCATTGTCAAGTCTTGTTTTGTCAGCTGTGCATGAGTATCAACACATAACGTGTTAACCAAATGCAGTTCAATATGCAAATGTTACAATGATGCAATCCTGAACATTAGACAAGGTCAAGGTTTTTTTTTTTTTTTAAATAAGTTGTTAAAGAAATTATTTGTTAATGAACACCACATTCAGGTATACAGGGTGAAAGATGTGGGCCGGTAAGTGGAAGGTCGTATGGTTAAACCCCTGGAGAGAGATGTGAATTATCATTGTGCCCTTGAGCAAGACACTTAACCTCAGGTTACTCCTGGAGGACAGTCAGGGTGGTAAGTGTGCTGCAAGATGCTTGGGGTTAAATCATCTTCTACAGTAGACACTGAAACCACGCTTCAAAATGTATGAATACCACTGCATTAGATTACAATAAATGATACAACAGTTCAAAATGAAGACCGTTAATGGAGAGTAAGGGGAATATGTCTATAGCTGAAGTAATGTTGTGATTTTTCCACTCATAATATCGTAAACTATTAGTATGTTTATGCATGCATTTTACAGCAACTTCATGGCAACAACATTCATTTCACTGACGGCTACGAGTTGAAGGAGGACATCGGCATTGGAGCGTATTCGGTCTGCAGACGTTGTGTCCACAGAATCACCAGTGTGGAGTATGCTGTTAAAGTAAGTATCTAATCTTTGAAAGCACTAAGTTCCATTAAAGGCTCTTTGTGTGACAAAACACCGCAGCAGAGCGGTGAACAGCAGAGGTAATGACTGTTTCATAGGAGCATTTTGATGAATTGCTGTAAAGAACAGCATCACTCAGTGTCAGTCGAGGCTTTATCAGACACCACTGTGACCAGCCCACTTCATTTCAGATTATTGACAGAGCCAAGAAGGACCCGTCTGAAGAAATCGAGATTCTTCTACGATACGGCCAGCACCCAAACATCATTACTCTAAAAGATGTGAGTCACTTTGAAAGAATTACTACTTTAGTTTGATGCAAACCCCTTACTAGGCCATATCATTTAAATTTAAACAAACTAAATCTATGCCTATGATTTCACGATCTGATTTTAACTATTTGTAACTTTTCTGTCTAAATTATTTTGAAGATAAAATTATGTTAATCATATGTTAATAACAGAGGTTTCCTATTTACAGTTTCATAAAGAGTGTTTATACATATTTAAATTAATAACTAATAATTTATATTTTGTGAATTTATAGTAAAAGACAATTTCATAGAATGTTCTAATATATTTATTATAAATATATATAATTATATTATATATAATATAAATTATTGTTAGTAGATGTTAGTATTTATTTGATGAAGTCTGAAAGTAGACGGGACAAAACTTAGAGCTTAGAGAAATGCCTAATCAAAAAATAAATGTAAATAGTAAAATTAACTCATTGCTGCCACACACATAATTTTTTCCACTCAATTATGTAATATTTTATGTTGTTAAAACACCATCTTTTCTTAGAATAGTGAGATATGACATCACTATTGGTGAGATATGTCATTTAAAATTATTACAATTAAAAATTATTGATATCATTAAAACTGGATAATTATCTCATAAAAACGAGATGTTATGTCATTAAACAGTATAATTATCCAATTAAATCTATTTTTTTCTAGTTAAAATGTCTTTTTTCTCATAATAATGACATATTATCTCTTGAAACTACAGTGGGTATGGAAAGTATTCAGACCCCCTCTTTTTTATATTGCTGCCATTTGTACACACAGCACCCCATATTGACAGAAAAACACGGAATTGTTGACATTTTTGCAGATTTATTAAAAAAGAAAAACTGAAATATCACATGATCCTAAGTGTTCAGACCCTTTGCTGTGACACTCATATATTTAACTCAGGTGCTGTCCATTTCTTGTGATCATCTTTGAGATGGTTCTACACCTTCATTTGAGTCCAGCTGTGTTTGATTATACTGATTTGAAAGCCACACACCTGTCTATATAAGACATTACAGCTCACAATGCATGTCAGAGCAAATGAGAGTCATAAGGTCGAAAGAACTGCCTGAAGAGCTCAGAGACAGAATTGTGTCAAGGCACAGATCTGGCCAAGGTTACAAAAAATTGTCTGCTGCACTTAAGGTTCCTAAAACCACAGTGGCCTCCATAATCCTTGGACATGGAAGACGTTTGGGATGACCAGAACCCTTCCTAGAGCTAGCCGTCCGGCCAAACTGAGCTATCAAGGGAGAGCCTTGGTGAGAGAGGTAAAGAAGAACCCAAAGATCACTGTGGCTGAGCTCCAGAGTTGCAGTCAGGAGATGGGAGAAAGTTGTAGAAAGTCAACCATTGCTCCATCCCTCCACTTGAGGCTTTATGGCACAATGGTTCGACGGAGGCCATGTGTAAGAAACATGAAAACCTGCACGGAGTTTGCTAAAAAAAAACTCCTGAAGGACTCCAAGATGGTGAGAAATAAGATTCTATGGTATGATGAGACCAAGATAGAACTTTTCAGCCTTAATTCTAAGCGGTATGTGTGGAAAACCAGGCACTGCTCATCACCTGTCCAATACAGTCCCAACAGTGAAGCATGGTGGTGGCAGCAGCTGTGCGGGTGTTTTTCAGCTGCAGGGACAAGACGACTGGTTGCAATCGAGGCGAAGATGAATGCGGCCAAGTACAGGGATATCCTGAACCAAACCTTCTCCAGAGTGCTCAGGACCTCAGACTGGCCCGAAGGTTTACCTTCCAACAAGACAATGACCCTAAGCACAAAGCTAAAATAATAAAGTGGCTTTACAACAACTCCGTGACTGTTCTTGAATGGCTCAGCCAGAGCCCTGGCTTAACCCCAATTGAGCATCTCTGGAGAGACCTAAAAATGGCTGTCAACCATCGTTTACCATCCAACCTGACAGAACTGGAGAGGATCTGCAAGGAGGAATGTCAGCGGATTCCCAAATATAGTTGTGAAAAACTTGTTGCATCTTTCCCAAAAAGACTAATGGCTGTATTCGATCAAAAGGGTATTTCTACTTAATACTGAGCAAAGGGTCTGAATACTTAAATGTGTATTTATACTTAAATAAGTATAAATGTGATATTTGAGTTTTTCAAATAAAAAACAGTTCAGTGTGCGCATCTAACCATGCACACTCAGAACCATGCAGCAGATTCGTTCTAAATTAATCTCTTCCCAAATTGTCCCTCCCTAACATTTTCGTCTCGTTTTTATTACATACATTTTGAACATTTGGAAAAACGTTACGGACTGCAGTTTTAAGCAAAAACGAACAAACTTTAGATTTTTCTTCTCAAGTAATTGTATCTTGATGTACTCTAGAATTGTTTAGATATGTGCAGTGGGAATTTTTTTTTTTTTTTCAGTGATAGCTATTGAAGCTCTTTTGTTGTGTGTTTCAAATTCTCTTCCAGTTATTCCTATTTGACTTTCTGTGTGTTGTAGTCAACTCTGTTTAAATTCTTGGATTGAAAAAAGGAGCTCATTCTCAAATTCAACACTCCAGCCTATGTTTAATGACTTTTAAAGCCTTTATCTCAGCTGTCTTACCATGTTAACCTGCAGTACCTTTGATCCAGTTACACATTTTGTCTTCTGGTTGCGTAAGGCCTCCTAGGCTCCCTTTGGTCTTCTGATGTCTGTGGTTGAAAGCTGAATCACTGCAGTGTGATGGAGAGAGTGAGCTGTGATTTGTGCTGCAGGTCTATGATGACGGCAAGTTTGTGTATCTGGTGATGGAGCTGATGAGAGGAGGAGAGCTGCTGGACCGGATCCTGCAGCAGAAGTGCTTCTCAGAGCGCGAGGCCTCAGCTGTGCTCTGCACCATCACCAAGACTGTGGAGTATATGCATTCACAGGGGGTCAGTTTGCATGCGGCTACAGTACTTTGCTATTAAGATAAATGTAAAGGGTTACTCTACACCGAAATTAACATTTTGTTATATATCACTTATCCCCATATCATTCTAGACCTGTAAAAGTTTTGTTTGTCCTCACAACACAAATTTAAGATATTTTAAGTGAAAACCAGGATTCTTGTCTCATCAACTGGAAAACTGTAATTTTGGGGTGGAGTAACCCTTTAGGATATACAAGTGGTAATACAGAAAATTCCACAGATTTAGTCACTTTGTGAACTAGATCATTTCTTCATCTGTGTCCAGGTTGTGCATCGAGACTTGAAGCCCAGTAACATCCTGTATGTCGATGAAACAGGTGACCCAGAGTCCATTAGAATATGTGATTTTGGGTTTGCCAAACAGTTAAGGGCTGAAAATGGTCTGCTCATGACACCGTGCTACACTGCAAATTTTGTGGCTCCTGAGGTACATATTTTTTCTCTGTTCTGTGTTTTGGTTTATTCAGCTCTGAAAAAAATATAGATATTTAAATGTTTGTAACAAAATGTCAAATTATTTAAAATAACAGTTGCTCTTAAAAATGACTGCTGTTTAAAAATCTATCTGAAGATGACCAAACTGTGCTGTTTGATTGACAAAAGCTTTAGTGAGTCTGCAACAGTGTTTTTAGGCAGTTAAAATCACTGTTTAATCAAAGGTTTATATCATTAAACACAACTTGTAACAAAAGAATTAGAACTGAGGGATGAAAATGTGTTTTATAACATGTATGTATTTATGTTGTTAAATTCACAATAACAAACCTGTGATTCATACAGGTCCTGAAGAAACAGGGATATGATGCCGCCTGTGATATCTGGAGCCTGGGAATCTTACTCTACACTATGCTGGCAGGGTAAGTTGAGTCTTAACTGCAAACATGTTATATATTATATATACACTACCATTCAAACAATTGGGGTATTTAGATTTTTTGTACAGTTTTGATGTAATATAAAACTGTACACTACTTTTATTCAGGATGGACGCATTAGATTTATCAAAAGAGACAGTAAAGAAATTTATTTTCATTCTTCATCATGTGACATTAAAGCCTAATGGCTCCTTAAAATTCAGCTTTGCCATCAAATAAATAAATAAATCCCATTAAAAAACAATTATTTAAAATTATATTTCACTATATTTCACTAAACATTTTACAAATCTTACCAACCCCAAACATTTTAAAAAGTAGTGTGTGAAGCATAAATTTTAATAAAGACTGGCTGAGATAATGAAGGAAAAGCAGGCATCATGTGTCCAGGATAAATCTAGAAAAGACGAGGTCAACATTGCAGAGATTATTTGTCACCGGCAGGATTTAGAATTCCTGTCAGAGACATCACTGTGTTCAATGTTTCAGGACGGATGTCACATTGATGCATATGCACAGTACTTCATCTCCATAGCGAATCTCCTCACTGGTGATGAGGAGAAGCTAAAGGGATACTTTATGTCCGGTTTAGATCTCGATTTGCTGCGCAATCTACCCGCAGAGGACCCCGACTGGCCGCTGATAAGACTTATTGACTTTGTTTTAGAGTTTTGTGGGTCATCCATCACCGTGGGAGAAGTAGAGGAGGATGTACGGACCCACTGCTCTACAAGGAACGAGCGCCGTGCCGCTATTGCAAAGGGGAACCCGTGGGTCGGTACTCGCTGCGCCATTATGCGTGCACCATTCACGCACAAGATGGCGGTCAAACCCGCGGATGCCAACCCGGCATCGCCGCCTAGAGTCTCCGCAGTGCCAGATCCACCAGCTTGTTTGCCAGCTCCAGCTAAATCCCTCACGGTTCAGAGATCACAAGAAACGGGCCGCTTTCTGCCTAGCTGATTCTGTCCAGTCGGTACCGGTTATACAGCCAGGTGTGCTGTTTTCCACCCAGTCGGTTCTGGTTTTCCAGCCTGAGGAGCCGTCACCCGTATTAGCGATCCCTAAAAACGCTAGTGAAAAACGCTAGTGCTGTTCCCGGTCCAGTTGGTCCCAGTTACGCAGTCAGACGAGCTTTTGTCGGTCCTTGCGGTTCCTAATCTGTATGTTACGGGTCCCACTCCCGTCATGGTACGAGGAGCCGTGTCAAGTCCAGTCAGTCCCGGTTTCCCTGCCAATCGAGCTATCTGAGGCCTGTGACTCTAACTCATGGTGGCCGGATCCCCAGATCCAGTCTGTGATCCGGACCCATCATGGCCAGATCAGCCAGACCCAGTCTGTGATCCAGACCCATCATGGCCAGATCCGCCAGACCCGGTCTGTGATCCAGATCCTCAATTACTGAATTCACCCAAGCTCCACGAAGATTGTGAGGCCCCATGGCCAGAACCTCCGGAACCTGTGTGTGGCCCGGAGACTACCTCTGGAGATGTTGGTTCCGGCCGTAGAGTCCCCAGAGGTCCCACTGGTGGCTGCTCAACCCAAGGAGGTTTCTGAATCATGGTTCGGTCGGTCATGGAGGGCGTATTCATTGTCTGCTTAGTGTCAGGGGGCAATGTCAGTGTCAGTATGGTCACGGAGGGCGCGTTCACTAACAGTCGGGTCTCAGAGGGCGCATTCTCAGTCTGGTTGGTCTAGGAGGGCGAAATCACTGACTGTTCGGTTTCAGAGGGTTGGTTCTTGAGGGCGCAAAGTCAGTCTGGTGGCCCCAAGAGGGCACTGCCGCTATCTGGCCGAGCCAGGGGGGCTCTGCCGCCATCCGCTCCTTCCTGGACGATGGCCGAGCTATCGGCTTCAGCCAGATGGGCGTCTCTGCCACCTGAACCATCCCAGTGGGCGTCTCCGCAGCCTGCTCCACCCAGGAGGACGTCTCCACCACCTACTCCGCCCTGGTGGGCTTCTCCGCCGCCTGCTCCGCCCAGGAGGATGTCTCCGCCGTCTGCTCTGGAGGGCATCCTTACTGCCTGGTCAGCTCCGGAGGGCGTTCCAACCGTCATCGACACCCGGGAGAGCGTCGTCGCTGATGGTTCGATCCAGGAGGGCGTCGTTGCTGATGGGTTTGCCTCTGCTCCGCCCCGGAGGGCTTCACCTCTGTGGATTCCGCCCTGGTGGGTGTCGCCTCCATCTGCACCGGCTAGGTGGGCGTCCCTGCCATCTGCACCTCCCTGGAGGGTACTAGAACTGTCGGGTTGGCCCTGGTGGCCATCCTCTTCATGGATTCCACCCTGGTGGGCGTTTCCGCCGCCCGCTCCTCCCTGGTGGTTGTTCCGCCATTTTCAGCATCAGGAGCGTCTGGAAGCCACTCCTTAATGGTTATGTCACGCGCAGCTGGAGCTGCCAGCTAAAGACTGTTGATGGCACTCCAGTTCTCTAAGAACTCTATGTGTTTTTGTGTCAGTTTCCACATCCGGACTCCATTTCCCAGTATGCATCTCTCCCCCACAGCTGTTGCTAGTTTGGTTCAATCATTCAATCAGTTACCTGTATATATTAATATTATTATTAACACAACTGTTGAAAACAACCCAGTTGAAGGCTTTGCACATATTTTACCCATCGCTGGGCTGTATTTAACCCAGAATTTTATAGAGTATAGTTAAACAAAACAAGCAGCCTGTCCCACATAAGAAAAAAAAACATCCTAATGAATGTAATCCAAATGTCACATACAACCTTGCTGCAGTGTTTTTTTTAATCTTAGTATGATCGGATTCTATCTGTTGCTTTAAATGAACTGACAGTATTAATCTAGGTATGCTAACAGTGTTTCTACCCACATGACTCAAGAGCCCTGTCTTAATTTACTTCATTTTCTGTGACATTACAATCGACCCGTCAAAACAAATCAAATCTCTATGTAGCACATCCTCTCTCCCATTGCCCAGACGAGGGACTAATTTCTAGAGCAGTGTGGAGGGGATTACTAGGTAAGCTGGGTCAAGTCACAGAGTAATTGTACTGAACACAATGCCAGTGCTATCAGAAGCCAAGCAGCTCTCTCAATTTAATGTTCCTGACTATGGATTGAGCTTTAAACATCTGTGTAATCAGAACATTTGAAAAAAAATCATCTCACTCTTCCGAGCTAGCCATATGTGTACGCTAAAAATAAGACAGTGGAAATGGGGGTATTACAAAAATAAAAGCTCTTTTCTTTCTCTTCTCACCCTTTCTCTGTAAGGGCACATTCACAAGTTCTTTCACACACTCAGCACTCATTCTGTCCCACAGTTTCACGCCCTTCGCTAATGGCCCTGACGACACACCAGAAGAGATCTTGGCTCGCATTGGCAGTGGGAAATTTGCCCTGTCAGGAGGCAACTGGGACACGGTGTCTGACGCAGCCAAGGTCAGCTTCCTGATATTTTCATGTTGGGGTTACATCTGGCCAATACAGTATATAGCTCATAAACACATTTTTTTTCTCAATAATTTTTTTGCCTTTTGACAATATTCAGTATGATTGTTATAATTTTTTCGCTGTTTAATTCAGTAAATAAAGTAAAAATTAGTTAATAATATTAATAACAAAGGCATGATTTCCACATTTACCTTTGCTAAATAAATGTAAGAAAAATGTTTTATATTTTAACATATATTAACATGGAAAGCAGTAAATTCAAATAGTAATAATAATTTACAGTACACCTGTGTTTACTACTCCTGTTTTATTTATGTATTTATTTATTTATTTTAGAGCATAAAATCCTTTTTTTTTTCATAAAATTAACAATTCAGTTGTTGAACTGTAGTGTGTATCAACATTACAGTTCACAGTAATAGACAGCAGTGTAGATGTAATAAAAGAAATTAACTTATCTACTCTTAATACCATATTGAGAGAAAAAAGGTTTGGAAAACTAGTCCGATAACACTTTTTGCCCAGGCCTAGAAAGAATGTACATTTGGTCTTTGCAATCAGCTGTGAAGATGCTTCATTCTCTAAATCGTATTTCTAGGTTCTAAATGATTTCAGCTTCAAAATATGTCTTTTTGTCATGTTTGAACAGGACATTGTAACCAAAATGCTGCATGTGGACCCTCATCAGCGCCTGACGGCACCTCTTGTTCTTAGACATCCCTGGATAGTGAACCGCGATCAGTTATCTCAGAGCCAGCTTATCAGACAGGACGTTCAACTGGTGAAGGTGCTGTTCCTTTCATCCCTTCAGCTGCTGCGTTTCCATTCTCCACTATCAAAGCGCAATATCGCCACCTCATGTATACCTGTAAAACTGCATCTGTTCCGTTTTATAGATGAAACAAACTACAAAAAAACCTAAAGAAATGAATTGTTCATTTGACTTAATTAAATAATTAATTTTGTTTAAGTGAAAAGTGGAGTCGTAAGGATATACTACAAAAATAATGAAAAATAAAAAAAATTGTCCACTTTGCATTAACAAAGAAAATAAGCCAACATTGTAGAGGAGACATATAGATGATAGATATGGAATCAAAATATATATATACAGTGAGGTCAATAAGTATTTGTTTACCCTGTCATTTTGCAAGTTCTCTTCCTTAGAAATCATGGAGGGGTCTACAATTTCCAGCATAGGTGTATTTTCACTGTGAGAGACAGAATCTCAAAAGAAAAAATCTAGAATTTAGAATTTTTGTAATTCACATTGGATAAAAGTTTCTGCTAAATGACTAAATATAAATCTTATACACCATTGCCAAATAAAACTATTAATTTCTTTAAAAGAAAATCTTACTTTCCTTTGAACTGTAAGAATTATTGTTGATTGTTTAACTGTCACTTTAAATGATCACAGATCACTATTTGTATTTTGTCATTGTATAATTTCTGATATATTAACTCAGCTCATGACATTATTTCCTAGGGGGCAATGGCTGCCACATACTCAGCTTTGAATCGATCACCTCAGGCCCCGAAACTGGAGCCAGTGCTTTCTTCCTGTCTAGCTCAGAGAAGAGGCATGAAAAGACTCACATCCACTCGTTTATAGCACTCCAGTCAGACATGAGCTTCTACAGCTTTAAGAAAAATCAAAACACACTGGCTTCGGACAAGGCACCAGACAACCACCAAAGCATCCGGAGCAGAGTCGAAAAATTGGAACGACCACGGAGTGTCAGAGCGATCTCCAAAGAGCGACAAATGATCTGCCAAGTGTCTCCGCTGATGTCAAGAGAGTGATGAGGGCCAGATGCAAACATCACTGCTGTCCGGGCTCAAAAACAGATCTCTCCAAGCGTGACACTGGTTTTCTGTGTGTGATCCACCCCTGTGGACTTCAGGAGCGTAGCAACATGAAGTGTGTCATTTTAACGGTGCATAACAAAGATCAGTTAGTATTCCCAAACTGTCTTGGCGGATGGAAACCCAAACAGTTGCTATACTTGCTGCAGACACTTCGATTAGAGCCATGTAGAAGATGCTTTGGTCTATCATGGTGACAATGCTGCACCTTTAGCTAAGTGCCAGCATTATGAGCATCTTTTAAACACGCATGCCATGTACAGCATGTATTTTTATGACAAAAAAATGGTTCTTACTTGCTAATGAAAGCACAAGGAACAGCTTTAATGTGTTTTTTTGTTTTTGTAACCTACTGTAATGTCCCAGTTTTACTTTTTTTGTTTGATCTTTTTGGTGATTTTATCGGTCTTGTAATGCTGAGACTTCAGAAAACATCTGTTTTTAATTGTTATGTTTCTATTTTTTATTATTATTATTGCGTATTTGCACCTGGGTTTATTTATTAATTTATACATGTTTTGGTTAATATGCATGTTTATTTATATTTATGTTTAATTTAAATATTGATGTTTATTGAAGATATGCGCTTACCTTTTTTATCTATTTATTTTTAAGTGACCTTTATGCATAAACATGAAATCTAAACAAGTGCCACACTTTTGCACTAGATCGATTGAATGATGATGATAAAGAAAAAAAATAATAATAAAGAAAAAAAATTGAAAATACATATGTGGATGCATTTTCACTTTCTTGGAAATGCAAAAAATGTGTAAATACAGTTTGAACTAGACTACCAAAATGTACTGTAAAGTCTTTAGATCAACAATCTTGAAAACACAAGACATGATTTATGTACTGAGGTCATTACTATTACAGCTTATCTACAGTTATCCGTCATAATCTTCTATTAGTTTATGTTAAAGTTTAGCAATGTTACATCATTCTTCCATTAAATGTCACAACTTGCCTAAATGCATTAGCTTATATATTTTAGGAAATCTTTTTTTTCCACTGTCTGCTCTTAAGGATATTCAGAAATGACATTTGCATGCCACACATAATTTGTAGCAGCCTCTGAAAGATTAATGATAGCAGTATAGATGAAAATAACCATCATTTTGTATGATAAAGTTAAAGTCGGTATTTTTGTATGAATATGATCAAGAATTTTTTCAAAACAAAGCTCTGATATGCAGAGAAGCACATTCTGGGCTGTTTGAGGACCTTCAGCCAAACTTTATCTTTTGCTGGTGTGGCTTATTTTTTACATGTGAAAAGCTTTAATTTTGTGTTGCTGTTGATGCTGATTGTTTTTTTTCCTCCTTCTGTTTTAACAATACCCGAAAACAGGTATATTGTATGTCAGTGCATCAGTGCTTCTACTAGCTTAAGTTAATGCTATACATCAGGTGTAGAGACAGTGACTACC
The DNA here is from genome assembly GCA_032359435.1 of Enteromius unitaeniatus. NCBI lineage: Eukaryota > Metazoa > Chordata > Actinopteri > Cypriniformes > Cyprinidae > Enteromius > Enteromius unitaeniatus. Next base: position 1,098,919 of record JAUMHI010000054.1, on the reverse strand, counting down.
TACCAAGCAGCAATAGCATTAATAGCATATGTCCTTGCTAGAAAATAAATTATACTTTTATGCCCTGAGTTGGCTTGTATACCAACAATTTATAAATAAATAACTTAAAAATACGATCAAACTGGTCTTAGTATTATTGTGTTACTTGTTGAATTGTGGACCATGTCAGTTCTTGGAATGAAGTATAGCACGGGTGTATTTGCATAGGTCAAAATTAATTATCAAAAAATAAATAATAATAAATCATTAAAAAAAACACCATACTATCATCATCCTGACGGTTAATTATGCCAGGTAATCTAAACAAACTGTGCAGAAATGTAATTAAATTTAGCAAGTGTTTAAATTTAGCTAAATGCTAATTGAAATTTATTTTCTCATACAAAGAATATATAAGAATAATCAACACGTCTTTGTACGTACGTCTTTAAAAATTGTAAAAACACGTCACGTCTACGTCTTCGCAACTTCTGCCCGCCTTCTACTTCTACAGGATTGGCTATCGAGATTTACGAGCTGTCTACGATTGGTCAGTTTAGGCGTCACTCATTGTAGTACGCCCAACCATCGTGGTCATCGATAAGATGAAGGGAGGGCTTTTCGGAGTACGGGCGGGGGACAGTAACGACTGATTTGTGTCAATGTTGAACTTCGAGGAAGTTTTGAATAAACTCGACTGAGCTCTGCTTCTCCTGACGAGCGACGATGGACAAGTTGCGTCGTGTATTAAGTGGACGAGAGGAAAATGAAGAAGTGGGACTTACAGCGCAGGTACAGGGTGTCATTGATAACGTTAGGGCCTCTAGAGTTTCTGTACAGTCACACAGTTGGTCATTTACTTTCCTTTTAGTTTTTTCAAAAGCGCTATGATACAGAAGAGATAGCAGATAGAGACATATTACATACAGCGTCCTACTAAAGTGCTTTAACACTATGATAGCAAGTTGTTTTATGACCATTAACTTATGGGTTAAATAACAACAAGTGCTTTTATCACAATTCATAGTATTACCATTGTACTTTTTAGCTCTGTTTTGAACCACACTGATATAAAGTTAAATCTAGTCTGACTTCTGTTTGTTTGCAAATGATTGTTATGTGATAATGATATTTGTTAACATTGCTAATTTTGCATGCTTCCTGATGGGAAGGATCATGTGAGGTAAGGTCGTGACCTCCGGATGTTGTTTAGTTTCTGCAAGCCAGTCTGAAACTGTGCTTTAAACACTGCTGCTTTCCAGTCCTTGCTGTATTTGTGTTTCCATGTAAAGTGACACTAGGGCCCGGTTTCACAAATGGGGCTTAGCTTAAGCCAGGACTAGGCATTAGTTAAATTCTGATTTATTAGCAACTTTTACAAACATGCCTTATAAGAAAATATTACAGGTGTGCATCTTAACAGAACAATGACATATTTATATCTGATTTTTTCATCTGAGACAGCTCAAACATGCAATTTAACCTGGGACTTGCTTAAACCTTATCTGTGAAACCAGGGCTAGATGTTTTACATACAGTAGTCTTTTAAAGGGTTAATATCATGAGTTAACGCATTTTATTTGCGTTTCAAATACTTTAAAATCACATTGTAAGATATACAGTGCTGTATTAGGTTGTTTTTAGTTATTTACTATACATTTATTCCTCTCTAAAGCACCAACCGTGCTGTTAATCTTAACAGTTTAGGGTGTGATGCATGCATGGTCATCATGTGAAGTTTGATAGGGGAAAGCAAGAACAATAGTACATTTTCTTCCGGTTTTGTTCTTTCTGTGGGTCTGTGTGTATATAAATCATTTTATGAATCAGATGCAGTCATGAGCAAGCTAAAAAGCATGAACTCTTCTCTGTTTGATGGAGCACAATGAACCATGTGACATCCTGTGATTCTTCTCTGTAGATCATGGACGGCACAACACTCAATTTCGGCACACGGGTGAAGTGGTTTGTCATTTGTTTCGCAGCAGGAGTTCTGTGCTCAATACTTGTGAGTTAACTTTCCTCATTATTTCCCTATGAAAGTCTTTACCTCTCCGACAATATGCAGCCACACTGGCCTAGTTGATTTCTTAGACTCATTTGTTGTTAAGTTACTCTTTAGGGAATAGTTCACCCCAGTGCTTTAACTACCACAGACATTGAGGGAGACGAGTACCGCTCAGTTCTAAGAAATTACCTAATATATATATATATATATATACATATACATACATATATATACAGTAGTCAACATTCAAGGTGGATCAAAACCTTTCGTCAAAGTTGTCATACAACCAAAAACAATACCTATTTTTTAACTTTAATGAAAGGTTTTGATCCACCTTGAATGTTGACTACTGTGTGTGTGTGTATAATAATATAAACCCCTTAGGAAAAAAAGAAAGGTTCCCTCAATGTTCATGACGAGTTTGTGTTTCTGACATTTTCTCACCCTTATAATGTTATTTTAGAATAAGTCAAGTCACTTTTATTTCTATAGTGTAGTGTAGCAAAGCACTGAACATTATCAAAAGGAACCAAAACCCCATCCATGAGAGAATGGGGAAAAAACCTTGGGAGGACCAGGCTTAGAAGGGTCCAGTTCTCCTCTGACCGGACGCCCAGCACCTAATTTCCAGTTCAATTTTAAACACATGTTAGATTGTGTAAGGACTTATAGTGTGTGTGTGTTTGTGTGCATCTGGATCCAGCGATCTGTCCACGGAGCTCGTCCAATTGTTCTGGTCTCCGGTGAAGATCATCTTTAATAGGCTAACCTTCCCCTAAAATTTCATTCGTACTTAAGTTACTTAAAAAAATTATGAAATGCTACTAAGAAAAGTTGCCATGCAATGAATATGCATGAACACTTTGTATATTATATATATTTAAATGTATGTACAATCAAATGTATATTGAGACATTTGAATAACACATTAGATTTTAGTTTCTCACACAGAAAAATTCATTGATAGCAAAAAAAAACATGACTTTTTAGAGTGCAAGACATGTGAAACCATGATCACAAATGGGTGAATTGGGTGCTTAATGACGCCACCCTGTTCTTCTTCCCCCTTACTTTCAGTTGGTGTGTGGTTTGGCCACAGCAGAGTGATAACACATTAATGATAACACTTAAAGCGACAAGCATAAACTATGCACGCAGACTGCCTAACATTCGTAGCAGGGAGGATTCTGTTTTAAACTAGAACATTTGTGTCAATCAGAAATCCACTAAAAACCAGTTTCCGGACTGGTCACTGCATGCAAACATGGTAAAACAAATAAGTTTTAATAAAAACTTTTTTTTTTTTTTATACCATTTTATGAATGTGGTATTTTTGCTATCTCATGCAACAACATTCATATCGTTTAAAATGTCATGAATTTCCAAACACTATTCGGGGCCTATTTTATGCAGTGCAAGAGCTTTGTAACACCACTAGGTGGCAGGCATGCTTAATTTGATAGTGGATTCTTCAAAATAGTTTTCTTTTACTGTAGCACAGATCAGTTGTTTCTGAGAAATGTTTGAAATTTACTAACACGCATTATTACGTCTTCTGAAACAGGGAACTGCACTCCTCTTCTTACCTAAAGCTGGGGTTAATTTGTTTGCTGTATTCTACACCCTTGGAAATATTGCAGCAATTTCTAGGTAAGTGCAATTATGGGTGGATGTTGAGCATGCATGCAGTGGAACAGTCTCTTAAACGTTGATTAGGTGTCATTGTTCTGTATGTGTGTGATTCGATTTACTGTATGAAGAGTGCTTTATAGTTTTGACACTTTGTACAGATTTGAAACGGATAAGAGATTCAAATCATCCTCGTGCGTGTGTGTAAATATACAGTACTGTGCAAAAGTCTTTGGCCAGTAGTATTTTCACCAACAAAAAATGGTTCTGAGTGGGTTATTTCTATCTTTTGCGGTAGCATGTCAGTTGGAAATATCAGTTTACATTTCCAAACATTATTTTTGTTATTAATTGCAATGCCGTGAGATGCACTGACAACAGCCAGTGCTCCACGCAGAGATCTGATCTGATCATCTCCGAGATGCTTCAAAAAACCTACCTGGAAAGCTACCTTAAAAACTATTGGCAAGTGTTCCTCGGAACAGAAGCTGTTTTACCAAAAGCTGTAATAGCAAATATTTATTTGATTTAGTTCATAGAAGTTAATTGATAAATGAAATCCATGTATGGCATTATTTTTGAAAGCATCCTCATTTTACAGCATTTTTCCACGAGTGTCTCAAACTTTGAACAGTACTGTAGCTTTGCAGTTAGGTTTTGTTGAAGCATCTTGGAGATGTTGGCACAGTTTTTCTGGATTTAGTGTTTCTCAGTTTGTTCTGTTACTTCATGTCATTCCAGACAGACTGGTTGATGATCAGATCAGATCTCTGTGTGGAGCACTGGCTGTTGTCAGACTCCTTGTGCAGACAATAATCTCACTGCATT
>JAUMHI010000054.1:1079494-1093212 GCA_032359435.1 Enteromius unitaeniatus | reverse complement strand
TGAAAACATAAAAAAAAATCATATATATATATATATATATATATATATATATATATAATATTATTGTTGTTGTTATTGTTATTACTATTTATAATAATAAGAATAATAAGAATAATAAAGCACACATGGCACTAATGAAAACATGATTAAAAGGCCTTTTAAATAACCCGATGTGAGATCACTAATAGATTCTATTTACTGGTAACAGAATTTGCTTTCTACAAAATAACTTTATAATAGACTTAAGGACACACATTTTTCTAAGAAAAAAAATTTATTATAAATTTAATGTTGTAGTAACTATTTAGGGCTTTTATTAAATAAAATGATTGCATAAAGAGGCTGGTAGGATTAGTCCTCTAAAACCATGCATTTGGTGTGATTTCATAACTTGGTGTGCTTTGACAATTGAGTGATATATTGCCATCCTCTGAACTGGTGCATTGACAAAGTCTTGTAACTTCCCTTCACAAATGTTCTCTGGCTCCCATTGACATGCATTGTTTTTTAAGTAGGGCTTAGAAGTTTGTTCTCCTCCTCTTACAATGTTGTTGGGTTGCCATGTGGCAGGATGTTCTGTTCTCAAAGACTGAAACGAGTCTGACTGGTTCTCAGCAGACTGATCGGACTCCGTAATCGGTACAATATTTAAAAAGCACGATTGAATTTTCTCTGCACAGTCTAGTTTTGGATCAGGTGATGATTCCTTTGTCAGTGTTTAGTGACAGGTGTTGTTAACTTTTACTGGCAACAAGAAAGATATAAAGCACTAAGAAAGAAATCAGGTCTTCTTGTGTGATGAGCTCTGACCCCTTGTTAATTTGATAATGAACAATAGCCAAACAAAGTTAATCAAGTCCAGATGATTCCTGCTGGTCATTATAGTATGTATCAGTATATACAACTTTTCCCCCTTTGATTTTGTGAAGAAATATTACCTGGAAAACTTTGGATGCAAATTAACTGTAAAAATGCTTGACATTGCGGTCACTTGTTTCCAATCACGATTCAGGAACCATGAAGAGACCCAGTTAGCAACCAGGGCAGTGAGATGGAAAAAGTGACCCAGAACAATTTCCCTGGCGCTCTCCCAGACTGCACCTCTGCATATCCAGAGACCACTTTTTACTTTGAAGAACTCAATCCTGTGAGAAATCATTAAACTGAGCCATTCGGCCACTTCAGTAAAGAGTCAATCAGGTTTGATTAGTAACCAGACTCACATACTTGTCCTGACAGAGCTACAGAGGTGACATCTTTAGAGTGAAGGGTCATGCTGTCCATGTTGAAATACATAACATTGGTTCTGGGCATGGAAGCGGTTTGGAAACCTGCTGGCATGACGTATTGGCAGGTAGCATTAGGAAAGCTTACTTTAAGGCCATGACCCAGACTGAAGAGGGGATGATGACTTACAATTTGATTTAGAATTTGGAACTGATTTTTTTTTTTTTTTTGCTCAATTTTTATGACAAATATGATGTCACAAAAATCCTAACAGGTTTAATTTTCTTGAGAGAAAATATAATTTCTTATTTCTTTTGAAAAATAATTGAGGTTTTATGAATTCAGAACGTTCCTGTCTTGGTCTTCATTTTTGGCATTTAGCTTAAAGTAACTAATGTGGTAGAGAAAAGCAAGCAAGAAAGCCCTTTTTCTTCTGTAGGCTGTTAGACAGCGTTTGAAAATGTCAGATTATGGCTGCCCCCAATGCCTGCTCTCTTAGGAGAGAGGATGACATCATGGCTGGCTCATGCATTAATGTTTCTGTGATCTAATGAGTGTCCTGGTTAAGGTTGCTTGAGTAATGCAGGGGAGATGGGTTCTGCCCCCTGGGACCTGAGCACAGACCATCTACTCCCAGTGAGTTTGCATTCTGGCTGCGTTATTGTGATGCTTAATGATTTTGCTGATGTCTCACAGCATAAATGAATAAATAAAGTTATATAGATTCACAAATGATGCTAATTGCTGCCTTTGATGTTTTTCTGTCACTCAAGTGAAAATCAATTCAGTTGTGCTTTCGTGAGGTCAGGAGATTTCAAATGTTTAGCTTCTACCAAGAGCTTAGTAATATTTGTAATTATTTATTTGGGCAAATTGCGTGTGTTTTAGAAAGTACAATTAAGTTTAAAAAAGTACAACTGCCTATTGCTTGAAGATATAACCTGATGCATTAAATCTGAACATTCTTTCATTGTGTGAGGCATCACATGCAAAATGATTCAGTTATCAGACATACATTGATATGAAATAAATACAATGAGAGGTTTTCGTTTACATGTAAAACTGCATACAACTGTGCATATTCTTTTTCTGAGTACTTTATAGTATTGTAGTTTTTTTATTTTTTTTTATTTTATTTTTTTTTTACAGTTGACCTCTGAAGTAAGTTTGGGAAAAAAATCAAAATTTTTGGGAGTGGGAATGTCTTCTACATATTCTTTTGCTAAATAAACCTATTAATGCACCTATAGGCACCTTTGTGGTCTGCTGTGAGTGATGGATACATGTTCCTTGCGCTCATTCTGTGTCTCTTCTTTTTTTTTTTTTTTTTTTTTACAGCACCTGTTTCCTGATGGGCCCATTCAAACAGCTGAAGCGAATGTTTGAGCCCACCAGGCTCATAGCTACTATTATGATGCTGGTAAGAAAGCCTCTGGCCCACCACACTGCATCAGCACTGGAGAGCTAATGAAAAAAGACATTTTGGAAAAGCGAATTTAATCTTGTAGCAGAACACTTGACTCATCCTTATTAGATGTTCTTTTTACCTTGTCATTATATTAGATGACAAAATGTCAAACAAAGTGTATTTAAGAAAATATAAATGCACAAGCATACTTTTCAAACAAAAAATTTTACAAGAGGTTTTGTGTGTAGAGAGAGAGAGACATGTATAAGTGCTGTCAAACAATTAATGTTTAGTTTATATAATATATATATGTATGTATGTATGTGTGAATGGCTCAGCATATTTTGACATCAGTTAAATTAGTTATGGTTTAAAATAATTCACGAAATACACTGTTGAGTGATATGAGACGGTGAATCTAGCATAACTACATTGGCAACAGTCATTGGCTAGCCGGGCAGAAGGAATGCTTCAGCCTTTTACAGTCACAAATCTGGAAGCTCTTAAAGGGACTACAAGGCATTAAGAGATTCAAAGGACTGCTGTAGTAATCCAGAAAAATCACAGTGGCTCAGTATGACACTTTCACATATAATCTGTTTTTGGTCCAAATCTGTTCACACTTGCTCCAGCACAACACAACTGGAAGCTTCTTGTAACCAAACAATCAAATGATCGCTATATATTTCTTCTCAGAAGTATGATGAGCACCTTTTTGTTTTATGATTGCAGTTCTCATTGAAGATGATACAAAATATGTAGTGCTAGAGCTATTTAATTACTTTGGATTACTGCTGGCTATAAAGAGAATGAGGTGTTTGACTCACTAATATCATATTATCTGGATTCATCCCAGATTATTTATCTCAGCAGCTGTTAGTAGATTCATTGTTTTCACCTATATACAAGCATAAACATCTATGAAAAATCTGAATTGTTTATCATTGTTTCTTAAAATGTGTGTGCTTTTCCCCCAGCTATTCCTTGTGTTGACTTTATGTGCAGTGTTTTGGGTAAGCTTTCTTCATAACTGGTTTATTGCTGATATTATATTTGAGTGACTACTCACTTGAGAAAATGCACATTATTAATTTTTATTTGTTTCTTGCCTTGCAGTGGGGCAAAAAGGGTTTGGCGATCATCTTCTGCATTTTGCAGTTTTTGGCTATGACATGGTAAGTGATAGACTGTCAGACATTTTTAAAAAAGATGAATATATATATTTATAAGATTTGTTTCAATAATAACAAAAAATAGGAAACACTATTTTAAGGTGTTTGAAAGAATTTGTTTTATTGAAAGTATGGAATTGTTCAGAAAACCATCTCCCAAATAATTTGTTTATATATATATATTTGTGTGTGTGTGTATATGTGTGTGTGTATATATATATATATATATATATATATATATTTCTTTTTTTTTATTCATGTTATTATATTATTTATATTTATATTATTTATACAATGTAATTGTAATTTTCATGAAGCTTATCCTGGAATTTAACTACTAGGCCTAAATTAAGCTAGCAGCTAAAGTCCTGAGCACTTTCGGTAGTGCTGTGCCCAGGGTACCTAAAACAAATTAATAGCTTGTTCTGCTCTTCCCTGGAACCCTGCTACAAGAGCTTCTACTATTGCAGGCTGATTACCTGTTAATTAAACCATCCGTGCAATTTGTCATCAATGTCTGGCTGCAGGTTTAGAGGCAGGCAGTTGAGTCCTTGGCAAGGTGAGAAAGTGGGCCAAAAATAGGTACATGATTAGAATGAGTGATGTGACTAATGAGACGAGTGATTATATACTGTAGGTAGAATATTGTAGGTGTAATTGATGGAAGATAGTGTTCATTTTGTCAAGAAACCAACTAAGGAAAAATGCAAGCATTTTATTATTTTGAATTAAATTTCCATTGTTTTGGCCAAGAAATGTAATGGTGCCTTAATTTGTTTAGGAAATTAAATGATGCCAGAAATAGCTTATGCTATTTTTGTTTTAAGCAATTAAAGTTTTCATCTGCTGGTTGTTAAAACAGGTGAAAAAAAAAAATACTGATGTAGGGCCATATAGACTATATTAGAAAAAGTACCCTAGCAACTACATCCATTTCAATGTAGCTTATTCACACTTTGACTTACATGAGGGAGCTCTTAAAGGCCGCTCACTGCCCAAGAATGATAGGTAGAGAGAGATGGGCAGATGGGCAGTATTCCCGTGCCTCTAAAGCTGGTAAGTGGAACCGGGCAGCAGAAATAATCTGATCTTCTAAGCGTGTCCTGACCCCTTCACTTGGCCACGAGCAGCCCACAGGTGCATAACTAAGTAGACTGGGCTAACCGCTTCACTACTCTGAGGAATGTTGTGCGTTTGTGGAGGGATATTATTTGCTACAGTAAATCTAAATGTCTTTATATAACTTTATATGCATACCACACACATTTCTCTCCGTTACAACTAGACAAGCAAGCTTTGGATGTTGTTTTGACAAAGCTATGCCTAAAAGAAAAGTTTCAATAGGCCTTAAACTTTGAAAGTTATGTTATATTTTACACAGTATTTCTGGTATGACAGATAGATATTCCAAAAAACAGAGAGGGAAAACTGTGTGCGTGTTTGTGCGTGCGTGAGAAGATGGCCGTTTAAGTGCTCCTGGATGCTCAGTTTTTCACACGTCAATGGGCCAGATTTTATTGGCCATGTAATAGCCGTCAGTTTCACTGTGAGGACATTCTCTTGCTTCACACTGTGACACAGACCACCACCAGTCTTCCTCTGACAGCAGTTGCTCTGGCAACCACTTTAACTGCATGTATGAAGAGGATACTGGGAAATCTGTTGGGAGGATTCCTGAGAAGCTGTCAGTGCAGTAGCATTTTCTTTTAAGTCAGTTGTGTGTAACAAATCCCTAATCAGTTTTTAATCAACTGAAACATTAGGGTTATTTCGGGACATACTTTAGACTTTGTATTGTTTTACTCTATCTATCTATCTATCTATCTATCTATCTTTTTGTCTGTCTATATATCTGTATATATCTATATCTATCTATACATCTATATCTATCTATATATGTTTGTATCCATGTTTTTAAATGCATAAATTATGTATTTATATAGAAGTAAAATATATGTAAATCAGTGTTTTTATTTACCAAGAATGCATTCAACTAATCAAAAAATTACAGTAAAGTCATTTGTTTTACAAAATATTAATAAAAAACATTTATTAAACTGTCAAATAAATGTAGCATTGGTGAGAATAAAAGCCTGAACAATCACAGGGAAAGCACGTCTACTATTACATCATTTCATGACGTACTTATGGATTATTTATTTTTATCTGCGAAGCTTTAATTGGGACATTAGGTATTAACATTGTGTGTTTTATTGTTTATAGGTACAGCATCTCCTACATTCCATTTGCACGGTAAGTAAACGCCTCCTCACTAGTGTTCTTCAAAATTGGTTTTATTTTATTTGAAATCTACAGTTTTGTACATTTTTTTATTATTATTTAGATCATGAAATATCACTGAAATATTATTGAATAAGCCATGTCGATGTTGTAAAATAAGGCAGCAAGAGGCAGTTCATTCCAATGATTTTAGCAAAATGAAATGTGCAGTGTTGCCTGGCAACTGTAAAAGTTACAGGTAAAAAAAAAAAAAAAAAAAGTGTAACAGAAACAATATTTACACTGTTATTGTGGTCCTTCAGCTGGTTAAATCTGATGATGTAGCTTAGGTTGTGTGGGCTCTAACTGTCATGTGTGACACTGAAATTAACCATGGGATGAGTCAGCCAAACTTGATGAGCTCATACACCTGCCTGGTTAAATCTTAGTTAACTTCAGTGTAGGTCAGAAGTTTGTCTCCAAATGGCAGCGTGTCAGACTATGACACCCTCTCTCTCAGTTCATGTTTGTTGGGTGGGATTGGTATGTGTACACATGGGGAGCTGGATTCCCTGAATGAAAACATGTTGTTATTTACTCATGGCCTTGTGGCTGTTGGCCTTCACCATATGGCACTAATCCCCCGCTGGAGCGCTGCTCTCCCGGTGCCGTGCAGACGGCTGCTTGTTTTTCCACTGCAGTCATGAGCCTAGTAAAGCTTATCCGTACTTTTTTTTTTTGAGAGAGTGTGTAGGCAATCTACACTCTCAGAATTTGTATTTATTTATTTTTTTGTAATAAATTCCTTTGGCGATCACATGGAATGTGATCCTTTTTTCTGTTGTTAATATGCTATTTATAGCCTTTTTGTATGGTTGTACAAATTAGCATTTCAGATGTTACAAATAAAAAATCACATCATTATCATGTGTTTATTATCTTATAGTGGCTGTTATGTGTCTGTAAAGGCTTTAACATGTAAGCTTTGTTGACTGAAACCTCTCTGTTCTTAAGTAGACATGTATAATGCACATTAGTAAAAAAGAAATAAATAAAATGAATCATTTTTATTTGGCTGTATACATTTTGGACAGCCATGGTACATTATAAAAGTAGCCCAAAAAAATGCAGCCTATGCACAACTAATGTTTCCTGCGACTGCATTTTCAAAATAGCCAAACAGCAACACTGGCTCACTGTACCATTATCACACAAATAAACATAAACATCCGCAAAAACTTGGGGTCAAGCCTTACTGAACGATTAATTTGCATAAAAAAAATGTTAATGCGGTAACATTTTTTTGATTGTCGCATGCGTTAACTTGTTAACATTGATAGCACTAGCTAATATGCAGTTAAAGATTATTATCAATCCTTTATAAATCTTTCTTTTTTTTATAAGCATGTATGTCATGACCACTAAAAGGCTAGGAATATATATGGAGTAAAATTATGTAATGGTTCATTCAAACTGCAAATTCTGCCATGGTTTGCTTACTTTCATTACTTTTTTAACACTAAAAGCAGAAATTTGGGGGAAAGAGTTTTTATGGGGGGTTTTTTCCATACAATGGAGTTAATATGTTGGATAATTGGAAACCAATTTTTCAACACCCTGAAATGCCAAAATTCTGGGAAATAGCCCAGTAACCATGGAAACTGGCAAACAAACCTGTTACAGATCACAGGCTAAATAAAACCCCAAAAATAAACTTCTGTGCCATATCATACAGTTTATAACCTCAATTGCACCAAGGACAGTACCTATAAAGATAAACAAATTTAGCATCCAAACCAGCAAATGATATGGTCTGTCTAAGAACACGCTTTAAATCCTTGTGATAGCAGGATGGATTCTGATTGAATGTCAGAGTTTGTATCGTTCATCAGCTGGAGAAAAAAAAACGAAAAAATAATACTTTGTATTTAGACTATATAAGATGCAAAGTTCATTGGTAAGGAAAGTTGTCAAATTTTTATGATAATTTTGGTCTGTTTATCAACAAAAGAAAAAGCAGCCATGGTCATTCTACAAAATTTTATATTTTGTGTTCCATTGAATGCCATTGGAGTGAATAATTACAGCAGAAGAACCAAGAAGACAAATATGGAAGATTAAACTTAAAGACTTTCAAATCACATGAACCAATATTTTATTCACAATAGAACATAGAGAATATAACAAATGTTTAAGCTGAGAAATGTTACACTTTTATCCACTAAATGAGCTCATTCCAAATTTGATGCCTGCTACATGTATCAAAGAAGTTGGCACAGGGGAAACAAAGGACTGAAAAAGCAAGCAAATTTTAATTTTGAAATGATTCAGCTGGGAAACATCTAGCAACTAATTAAGTTAATTGACATCAGCTATAAAAGGGATGTTTTAGAGAGGCTCTCACAAGTAAAGATGGCCAGATGCTCTCCAATCTGTGAAAGGGTGCGTTAAAAGATTGTAGAATACGTTAAAAACATTCCTCAACGTCATACTGCGAAGGTTTTGCAAATCTCATCATCTACAGTGTGTAACATCATCAAAAGATTCAGAGAAACTGGAGAAATCTCTGTGCTTAAAGGGACAAGGTCGAAGACCTTTGTTTGATGCTGTGGTCTGCATCCCTCAACGGCATTATTCTGTCATAGACATTACTAAACGGGCCCAGGAATACTTCCAGATACCGCTGTCGGTAAACACAATCCACTGTGACATCTGCAGATGACAACTAAAGCTCTAAAAGGAAGCCATATGTGAACATGGTCCAGAAGCACCGTTGTGTCCTGTGGATTTAGGCAACATATGCTTCCTTCAGACGATGCCCATTTCAGGGAAGGCCTTGTGTATTTCAGCATGACAATTCAAAACCACATATTGCAGCTATTACAACGGCATGGCTTCTTAGTAGACGAATTAGTGGTCTGAATTGGCCTGCCTGCAGTCCAGATCTTTCACTTATAGAGAACATTTGGTGCATCATTAAACAAAAAATGCATTAAAGATGACCAAAACCTCTTCAACAGCTGGAAACTTAGATCCGTCAACAATGTGACCTAATTCCAACACAGGAAATCTAGAAACTCCTAACCTTGATGCCCAGATCTGTAACAGGTTTGTTTGCCAGTTTCCATGGTTACTGGGCTATTTCCCAGCATTTTGGCATTTCAGGGTGTTGAAATACTGTTGGGTAAAATTGGTTTCCAATTTGACATATTAACTCCATTGTATGGAAAAAAAAAACCCATAAATACTCTTTCCCCCAAATTTCTGCTTTTAGTGTTAAAAAAGTAATGAAAGTAAGCAAACCATGGCAGAATTTGCAGTTTGAATGAACCATTACATAATTTTACTCCATATATATTCCTAGCCTTTTAGTGGTCATGACATACATGCTTATAAAAAAAAGAAAGATTTATAAAGGATTGATAATAATCTTTAACTGCATATTAGCTAGTGCTATCAATGTTAACAAGTTAACGCATGCGACTAAATCAAAAAAATGTTACCGCATTAACATTTTTTTAATGCAAATTAATCGTTTGCGATTAAAAGTTTTTGCGGATGTTTATGTTTATTTGTGTGATAATGGTACAGCGAGCCAGTGTTGCTGTTTGGCTATTTTTAAAATGCAGTCGCAGGAAACATTAGTTGTGCATAGGCTGCATTTTTTTGGCTACTTTTATAATGTACCATGGCTGTCCAAAGTGTATACAGCCAAATAAAAATTCTTCATTGTACATTTTAACCATTTATGTTATCTAGTTTATGTCCTATTGTGTAAAATATTGGCTCATGTGATGTTTTTTAGATTATTTTGGTGTTTATTGTACTCAAACTTAAAAAAAACATCCCAACATTTCCGGACTTCAGGTTGTAGAAAATTGCAAGTGCAAATCATAATAAGGGGTGGTACAGCACTTTAATGTAAAATATGACCTGTGGTAACAAACTAAAGTAAACTAAAGGCATCGTAAACAACTTACAACACACAAAGCCTTCAAACATTGAATCGCTAAATAGAAAATAATCTTCATAACATATACACATCTCTTGCTGAACCCGACAACCCCCTCCTTTCCTGCCAGAGGTGCTGGTGCTTGTTTCTGATGGATTCTGACAGCCAGGAAGCCCCATCCCCCTCAACCTTACACCCTGCCTGCTTCAGAAAACAATTCTTCCTCAGTGATTCCCTCTGTATTCCACCTGCTGCTGCTTTAGTTTCATTCGAAGACCAAACCCTTCACTCATCTTTCCATTTATCTGTAGATGGTTCATCATCAACCCCTCTCACCATTGTTTCATTGATGATTGTTTTCCTAGAAATAGGCGCACCCTTTGAGAAGCTCAATAATGCTGTTGTTGAGTGGCTAGGAATCATGGGTTAGGGCTCTTTTCATTGTGTTTTTGCGGGATTAGCATGAGCAGACTCCACGTCATGAGCTGTTTATCCCACTGATCTGATCTCTGTTTTGAACATTGGGCTGTGCACATGTTTTTTCATGAGCATGCAGCATATCTGCAGTCTAATATCCTGATGATTTTTGTATATATTTTTGAATATCCTGAGTGCTTTTTATTTGGCCATTAGGATTCTTAAAGACCATGTCATTAGATTCACTGTTCTTTGTCTCTCGACGATATGAGACTATTAAGATATTTGGATAGTGATTTTTAACAGTTTTCCCCCACACCTTGTTTGAATCCAGTATGATTTTATTCATTCTGTGAAACGAAAAAAGGAGTTTCTGGAGTTTGATTTATTAATTTGTTCTAAAATGATAGTTTGGATCACAACAATCTTCTAAAATATGTAGTGTTTTTGCATGTGTGTGTTTCACAGTACAAATTATAGGTCCGATTTCCATGTACAGTTGAAATGGATGAATTATTTGCTTTAATTTAATTCCAAACCGTTTTTAATAAATACAGTGGCAACCAAAATTATTAGAACACTAGTATTTTCAGCAGCTAAAATGGTTTTCGTTTCAGTATTTTTATATTTCGCTGTAGGAAATATCATTTTACCTTTCCAGACTCAATCCAGTAAGATTTTAGTTTGCTCCACACAGAGATCTGATCTGGGCTTCGTTCTCCGAAACCACCTTAACGCTACGCCATCCTTAAGTTGTACCTTAAGACGTACCTTATCGTTAACGCCTGTTTTTCGAAGCCTTCTTAGTCAAGTATACCTTCTGTAAGTCATTCATTCGTAAGGTTGGTCTGGAGCTCTCTTAGCTATACCTTATCACTGCTGACGTGACCATCAATACGCAAAACGCTTTTTCACATTGCAGTTTAACTACACATTTAATAGAAAATCTGATTTAGTATCAGAAAATCTGATTTAGCTAAATTAGCATTTTTACTTTACTTAAAATAGTTAAGTTGTTATAGCCTACACCCAGTGAATGGAAGTGTTTTCATTAATAAAGTTTCTATAAACTAATGGTTGTTAGCTCTTTTTTTTGTCTGTCCTAAGGCACATCAGCTGGCGAACCGTTTGACAGAAACGGCTTAAGGGTCTATATAAAGAAAATGAGTTTAGGGTTAGGAAGGACTTTATTTTCCCAATTAAGGTGTCAACCATGGCATCTATTTAATGATGTGAAT
The DNA here is from genome assembly GCA_032359435.1 of Enteromius unitaeniatus. Taxonomy (NCBI): domain Eukaryota; kingdom Metazoa; phylum Chordata; class Actinopteri; order Cypriniformes; family Cyprinidae; genus Enteromius; species Enteromius unitaeniatus. The sequence continues at coordinate 1,081,578 of JAUMHI010000054.1, read as the reverse complement.
AAAAAAAAAAAAAAAGCATTTACACTCAATAAGTTGCATTCTGTTTTATAATGCACAATACTGAGGTTGACGCTAATAATGTGATCCGGCTGGAAGGTCGGCATACGTTGTGGAGAACTTTACCACATTTATGGCCGTGAGGGTGTGGGATTTCACACTTGCAGAAATAAATATGTTTATGTGTTTATAATTTAGCATGTACATATTTAAAAGAACCCCGATAAATGCAGTTCGTACTATTTCTAAAACATTGTTTTCTCAATACTTTTCCTATACCACTGTGAAGGAAAGAGCTCACAATCGATCATCGAGGCATCGATATCAATGGACAGCACCTGCTAAGGTCGCTTTTAAGAACGTTTACCTTAAGCACCATCCTAAGGTATAGTTCGGAGAACACGCGTAGGAAAGGTATAACTGTAGTTAAGGTGTACCTTTTGAGTCTTCGTAGCACGCTAAGAGACAACGTTATCACAGAACGCAACGCTAGGCATTTTCCAGTCTGTCTGGAGTGACACAACACTGGCTGTTGTCTCTTATAAAGTTACATCCATATATATTTTGTACACTGACAAACGTTTCATAATTTCTCTCTGTATGACACTAGGATATAATTAAAATGGAACAATAAAGATTAAAAAAATTGTAGTAATTCAAGGAGTTGAAAATGCTTACCACCATTTATACTTGCTCCTTATTTTCAAATGTAATTGGACAGATAAATATAATCCTAAATAAAAAAGTAAATTTTGAATAGTTAGCATCCTTTGCAGGCAGTGACTTTCTTAAGTATTGAACGTGGACATCATCAGAGACTGGGTTTCCTCGTTTGAGATGCTTTACCAGGCCTTTGCTGCAGCTGACTTCAGTTGTTGTTGGTTTGTGAATCTTTCTGCCTTTAGTTTTGTGTCTGGCGTGTGAAATGCAGCTCAAATGAATTGAGACCAGGGGAATGATTCGGCCATTGCAGAATAATCCACTTTTGTACCATTCAAAAACTCCTGGTTTACTTTTGCTAAACGTTTTGGGATACTGTCCATTTGTAGTATGAAGCTTGAAAAATGGCTCCATTGACTGAAACATGTCAATAAAATAAAACAAAAAATGTAGTTTCATTCCCCAGCCTTAATATCTACTTCCTTCTCTGGGTTGTCCTTATGTGTAACAACAACAACATGAGAATAATATGCGAAATATAATCCCTTAATATCTCTACCTTTGTATTAGCCCAAAATATGTTTTGATCTCTGAGTTCCGTCTTATTCAGCGTTTTTTATTTTTTTTTTTTAAAGGAAATTTGCCCGCTGTGCTTGAGAGCCGGGGCTTCCGTTGCTCCTATATTTCATCAGAAAGCAGGGGGAGTTAATCATCATTTATTTATGTGCTGTATGTGCAGATCTTTTAAGGCTAAATACTAAACAGTCTCCTGATCCCGCTGCTGTGTGGGTGCATGTAATGCAGGAGAGATGAGTAACAGATCTGCAGACATTCGTCATTCTCCCTCCTTATTCTGTCATTCGTTCTCTGCTCTTTCTTTTAACCTTGACTGCTTTCACGCCTCCTCCACTTCCTGTGAATTTTGAGCATGACAAAGTCTGCATAGCAACACATTTAGAGAGGGTGACAGAGGCAGAGGCGGAGGAGAGAGGAAAAAGGGTGGAGGCTGAGGCGAGGAAGGCACTGTGACCTTGTTCTGCTGTTGCCTTGGAGACCGTGACGGTTACCTCATCTTTTAGCTCCATATCAGGACTAAGCGACGTTGCCAAAAATATTTTTCTGTCTAATAAGTCCATCTCAATATTTATTATACATTTGTTTTTGTTTCCTAATAAGACAGGACCATAATTTTCAACCAAAAAGCCTTATAAATACTATCTATCTATCTATCTATGCATGTGTGTGTGTGTATATATGCATATATATATATATATATATGTATATGTGCGTGTGTGTGTGTGTGTGTGTGTATATATATATATGTGCGTGCGTGTGTGTGTATATATATGCATATATATATATATATGCGTGTGTGTGTGTGTGTGTGTGTGTATATATATATGCGTGCGTGCGTTTGTGTGTGTATA
>JAUMHI010000054.1:1061382-1079394 GCA_032359435.1 Enteromius unitaeniatus | reverse complement strand
GCTCAAACATCAACAAACAAAATAAATGAATGGTTTGGCAAATATTTCATGATGTTACATAACTTAGCTTGTAAGTAAGGTATATATGCGTGTGTGTGTATATATATATATATATATATATATATATATATATAATATGAGTTGTAACACAATAGGATAAGGCCTTGTTAGTAAATGTAGAGTGTGTATTACCTAACATCAACTAATAACAAGGGTTACATTTAATTTTAAGGTGTTCTGGTTAGAGTTTAATTATACCTTTTAGGTACTGAGTATTATTAATTAAATCCATGTACTTACTCTATGATTAAGGTTTGGGTTAGTCTTAATTGCATGTTATTATGTAAAATTAATTGTAATTACAATAGTAAGTGCATGTAATGTGTTACTACAACAAGCAATACATTTATTCCAGTATTTATTAATCATTGTTAATTTTAGTTAATAAAAGTACAACTGTTAATTGTTAAATAGTTCATGTTGGCTAAAATGTTAAATAATAACAGACACATATATATATATATATATATATATATATATATTTTTTTTTTTTTTATTTAAAAAAGTGTAAATGTTTGATTGAAGATTGATAAATGCTTTAGAATTATTTTTCATTGTTATCTTGAATAATTGAACCTTTATTATTATTATTAAGCGTTATCAAATGATCTAGAGAAAAAATACTGGGCCCAAATGTGCATTCCAGTCATGAAAATCTATAACCCTCACTCCGTAAGTGCATTAGGGGGTCAGTCATACGATGGTTTCCCGCCAAAACACAATAAAATATGCAAGAGCTCCGCCCCAACTACAACAAAGAAAAAAATTGTTCAAAACAAGCCCTGTCCCCCAGCCCCCCCTCAGAACAAGAAATTAAATTGAATGTTAAGGTAATAAAGCGCATTAACATGCAGCTATGGGTTTATTTGGGATTAAGTATGGTTTTCATAGTCAGTGTTTTCATTATCCATCTGTTTCTCTGGATTTTGCTGTGACCTGCCATCCATACATAATACTCTTTGAGTCATCAGCTGTACACATAAATGTCTTTTTTGTTTCACAGGGATGCTGTTATTAAGTGTGTCACCTCCTGCTTGGGCTGAACTATCCAGATCTGCACAGTAAATTATTTAAAAAAAAAAAAAAAAAAAAAGTTTTTCTCTTTCATCTCCAAACAACACTGTCCTCCATGACCTTAAAACATTTCCCTTTTTTTTCTTACTATAATAATTTTAAATGAACATTGTATAATATTAAGAGTGAATATAATATTGAAAGTATATATTACTTACTTTCCTTTCTTTTTTTATGTTACTGAGGCTTTTTTGTTATTTTTATTTTGTGTGTGCTTAAAAGATGATAAACTGCCAGTAAAAATAAGTGCCTTGTTATTACATGTGATTTTTACGAATGAACTACCAAATATATTAACAAGAAATGAGAGAAAAGCCTTTTTGTATGATACCACATACCAAAACAATAAATGCAATACTCAAACCGTGTTCTTTCATTGGTTTGTGATGTTATTTGTCTGCTTACCGTCATAATCTTCTGACTGATGTGTTCAGAATAATGATGTGTATAATGTTGGTTGTTTGAGCCCAGGGCAACTCAGACAGCTGTCTCACCAAACACAGTCTCTGGAGATCAACTGATGGTATTCCATCCATCTAATGTATGCTTCATCTACTATATGTTTCTGTTTAATAAACCTATACCATCATACAGGTTAGTTCCTTACCTCCGAGCCTCACGTGTTCTTCACATGACCTAATAACCTGGAGCGGCGGGTCTGTTTTTAGACTGCCTAAGCAAGGAGCCTGTGGTTCCACAGATGCGGTTTCCATGACAACCGTAGGACTGCTCTGTTTTCTTGAGCATCCCTCCTCCACAGCACACTTCTATGGACAATGCTCATCACGTGTCAGTAATTCATATGGTGAGATCGTGGGTATAACTGTCCATAGACTCTCCAGCTTATGGCTGAGAAGTTGCTTTAGATTTTACATCTCCAAAAAACAATAATCACATCTGGCAGCACATTAGGTTGCAAACCATCTCGGTTCATTCTGATTGAGATGAAAGTGTTCGGACTGTGATATGTGTGATTTTTATTCTGATGGTGTTCTTTGGATGTCGTTTGAAATAATAAAGCTCTCTTTGTGTAAGTATAAGCCTATTGATTTTTCCCTTCATTTGACTGGGGCTGGAACACTTCACGGTGGCTGGGTGACAGAACAGCTGTCATTGTGAAATTGCGAATTGCTGGAAAGGAGGGCGATGAATCAATAACGATGGAGGTTGCTTGTCTTTAGCATCCTCTGTGCTCTGCCAAGGTCACCAAGGAGAAAATAACAGTAATGTGCAGATAATCAGTGTCCCAAAACTTATCTGAATATTTCAGATTCAGTATAAAAGCATTTGTTACATAATGCTGACTACCACAAAAATGTCTTTATAAACTTTGTTTTCTTTCAAATAAAGCACATATAGTATATACTATACTATATAAAGGCTAGTATATAGTAGAAGTAAATAGAGAAAAAATGCAGAGATTAAAAAGTAAAAGTACACATATTGTTGTTATTATTAGGCTATTTGTTAAAAGGTGTGTGTTAGCTTAAGCTTCAAATGTATTCCATTCAAGCCAAAAAGTAAAATATAGCTATGCAATGAAAAGGTTGGTAAGTAATAGTGATTCGTAGTTATTTATTTATTTGAACATAATTGCCATGTTAAAGGACCAGCCCCATTTATTTATTTATTTATTTTGGAAGAAAAAGAAATGAGAAATACGGTATGGATGTCATTGCATTAGAAAAAAAAAAATTTATAAGCACAAGATTTTAAGCAAATCGTTGTTTGGTTTCAATAAAGCTATATTAATATGTCGTGGTTGATGATGATGAGCTGCACAAGTGATGACGCAGCTAGAAGAGTGTGAACTTGGCTGTATTATTTTGTATCGCACATCGCAATCAACTTCCTTTATTCACAGAGCATGGCTTTGTTGTTTTCATCTATACGCGGTGGCCACGCCCCTTCTGCACAACGCTCCATAAAGTCCGCAGATGCCCCGCCCCTCGCCAGTCTAGCAGTGAAGTGCGGAGCGCAATGGACCACTGCGTCTAACACCCAAAGATCCGGTGGACAGAGGCGAATGGACGGATTTCTCCCATCATTCACACGCAGATTTCTTCATTGTTTCGCTCACCGACAGCGTTCAAAATGCCTTTTCCACCGATAAACCTGCACTCGCGGATATCATCGCCGAGAAAGGAGCTGTTCAGGAAAAAGAAGAGTAGGGACAATGTCGCGCCTCCTCAAGCCACGTTCATTCAAAGGACGGGAGACGAGAAGGAATCGGAGAAAGAGAAACTGTCAACATCATGGCCATCGGCCAACCTAAAGCAGCTGGGACGAAGCAAGCCGACCAGAGCTCCTCCAGATCCCGAGACGGACAGCAAACACTCCTGGTTGAGCGTCCCCAAACCCTTGGCTACCTCATGCGAAAGCGTCCCGCGGTCCAGCTCTGGAGAGTCCAGCCATAAATACGCCTCCAGGACCTCTCTAGCAAAAGTAGAAGGCGAGCAAGAGATCCACTTCTCCCTCAGCCTGACCCCCGAAGCCATCCTGGTCATCCAAAAGCGCAATCTGGAAAAGCAGATGATGGCCAAGCAACAGAAGTGCTGCGCTTCCGCTGACTTGAGACACCGGCGGGTTTTCCCATCCAAGAGAGCTCAGGGCAGCTCCAGCAATAAGAGCTCCGGGCCTGTGGCCAAATTGGACGGTTCCAATGACATTAGCACCATTGTGAAGATCTCCCTCCTCAACGATCAGTACAAGTATGATGATGTGGAGTACGAGGAGGAGGATGGAGACGTAGACGAGACTGTCATGAGGAAATGTAAAGAGTGGCTCAAAGGTGTGGAAAGTGCTGCTGCTTTTGGGAAAGTGGATAAACTGTCCTCTCTGCCTCATCTTAAAAGCTGATGTCCTGAACAAGGCCTACTTCATTCCCCACCGAAAGGACCACTGTGAAGACTTCAGTTCATGAGTTATGCGTCAAACACAAGTCACCTAATTCGCTTTTAGAAATAATGTCGTTCGCACAGAACGGATGGAGCTCACTGTAATATAGAAAACTGAGACGCACTATTGCACTATTTTGAAATGGACAGGTGCACAGGTGCGCGTAGATAGATAGAGCAACAACTGCATTCAAATTCTGCATTAAATTCTTGCCTTCGCAAACAGCTGAAAAGTTCCAATCTTGGCGCATTTACGCACCAGGCGCTAGAAAAATAATGCGTCGCAATGTGTACACAAGCCAACAGTCTAAGCAAAACAGAGACGGTTTGATGAAAGAAGATGTTGGACTGGAACAGGACGCAGTGGGGTTTTTAAGAATGGCCTGTTTTCACCTTGACGCGCCACGACGCCATCCCCAGCCAAAAACGTCCATATGACGCAGCGCGCATCCAGCAACAGTTAATAAACATGTCAGACTGAACGCGAGAACGCGTCCTTGGAGCTTTCTAAATGCACTGACTGGAATGTTTTTTTTTCTGCACTGAAATGTTTGCAGGTTACCTTTACGCATTGACTGAGAAGCAGTAGTGTTTTTGCACATTGCTATTGTTTTCGCTTTGATGAGCTGAATGACAGACTGTTTGTTTCAATCTGTGGAAGTAATTAACGGAGAAGAGGATGCGAAAGTCGAGCGGGGAAATGCATCCAGAGGCGATGGGCCTTCCTTTGTGCCAGAAAACAATAGCCATCAAGGCGACACTGTCTGAAAGCCTTAGAATAGACACTTAATATCTGAGACTTGTTAGAAGTTTGTGTGTAATATGGACTCGGTGACTGTTTGATCGACGAACCAGCCGTGTACAGTATTTATTTTGCGATGTGGAGGTGTGTTTATATGCTGTGTGTTGTCATTTTTAAGGGTTCTGATAATAAAATCGAAAAAGACATGTTTTGATTATTATTATTTTATCATCTGTGAACAACCAGTAGCTTTAAAATATAGCTTTAAAATTTAAAATACAGCCTGGTTGTGAATCTTCTCTGCGTTGATTTTATTAAGGTTCCAGTTCTAGGCGTTCTACAGTTTTAACTGTTTGCATGTTCAACACATAGGAAGAATATGACAATAAAACACATAAACACATTAAAAGGTAGCAAACATTTTGTTATGTGAAGGACAGATCCACAGGTCCTTCCCTTTTCTGCCACTAATCTTTACAAACCTTAAATGGGAAGATTTATTTGACAAATAGGAAAAAGTCGACGCACAGCGTGCCTACAATGAACAAAGTGAAATGAAAGGGCTATAAGCTAGAAAAATGACCAAGGTTGTGAGGCTCACGCCATGGCAACGAGCCTTAAACACAGATCTAATCACACCTCGCTTTGAGCTCTTGCTGTGGAGATAAGTTGAACTGCGAAAAAATACTTAAACTCGTTCAGAAAATTGCTCATTCTCTAAATACCAATTGCATGTACAGCATTTAACACTATTGTGTGTAGTTAGCTGTTAGAAAAGTTGTTTGTGGGCGGTGTATAAAAACACTAGTTTGGTTTAGAAAGCTTCAATAACTGGTAAGTAAATTTGTTCTGGATTAATATTTTAATTTGTTTTATCTTTAGCTTGAGTAATAACAACAACAACAAAAACCTTCAACATGATTCATTTAGCTCTCCAGATTCATCATAATATATGTATGATATATGCATTTTGACTTAATGTTAGTTGAGAGCTAAAGTTTTAATACTACAGCTAAAAAATCTGATAATAATGGTGAAAACTTAAGCAAAGCAAACAAAAAGTTAATATCCATACAGTTTGTAAACTACTCGTTTTACATCGTCATAGCTTCACTGACCTAAATATGACAGCGAAAACTGAAGATATTTATCATGTCAGTTCACTGCCACCTATCCTGGACTCTTACAAATCAGCACAATTTCCAGAAAAGGTATGTGTGACTAATATAGCATGCATTATAATTTACAGAATAACTGTATTTTAACTGTATTAAAAATACTGTATTTTAGACACCAACAGTTATAACACTTAATATCATACTAAAACAGTTAATAGCGCATATGAACGTTTATTGTTAAGATACACTACAGGTTAGGTAGGTTCTTGGAATGTTACTTGGAATCCATGGCAAAAAGCAATTCATTATAGGAATAGTTCACCGAAACATGAAAATTCTGTCATAATTTACTCACCCTCATGTAGTTCCAAATTTCTTTGTTCTGCTGAACACAAAGGATAATATTTTGAAAAGTTTGTAACCAGGCTGTTTTGGGGTCACCATTGATGTCCATAGTATATTTTTCCTGCTATAGAAGTCAATGGTGACCAAAATCAGACTGGTTACAACCCTTTTTCGAAATATCTTCCTTTGTGTTCGGCAGAACAAAGAAATTCTTCCAGGTTTGGAACTACTTCAGGGTGAGTAAAAGATTAGAGATTTTTTACATTTTTGGTTTTCTTTGAGAGCCGGTTTTCTTTGCATTTTGTGTAATATACATTCAAAAATGGAATTGTGTAGGGATTAAAAAATTGGATTAATATCTTTAAAAAACTGTAGCATAACAGCTGTGCACTTTGTGTTCATGTTTTGTTCCTTAGGCACAATCATACCACATATTTCTGTATTTATGTCATTTCTCTCTATGCGGTAGGCCTACTACATGTCTTCAAAGTAACTGTAATCATCTTACAACATCTCTGAACCTATTCTTGTGTGTCCTCATCCATGGAAAATAGTAAAAAAGGCAAAGTACAAACGAACAACTTTACTATTGGTCACCCTGGTTACAGCTAGCAACACAGTCCCCAGGTTGGCTTCGCAAGTCCTTTTCATTAGTCAAAGGACCTTATTCTTTCCACAAACCTTTGCACATTCATTACCACACTCTTTGTACTCATACTTCAGAGCTCTTTTTTATATTCTGTCCCAATTTACTTGCTCAGGGGGTGCTCACAAGTTGTTATTATGAGGAAAAGAGAAACTAGATAGAAGTGTATCTGTGCATGGGCTCATGCTTGACCCTATCCAATGTATTTCTCAGTGTGGCTGTAATTTAGTTATAGCAGTGACTGGAACAGAGACACGTTAAACAACAAAGAAATCATTTGCCTTTGCCAATTACATTCTTCCGCCAATGAGGATGGATCAGATCCTAAAATATGTACTCAAATATTCCAACAGTTTATACTGAATCTATACAGTGCTAAACATTCAGAAAGTGAATAAATGGCTCTTCTAATGGTACGAGAGTGTACTCGGGTACAAACAGGGATTAGATCCAAATGCAGACCATATGTTGTAAAACAAGACACTGGAAATACAAGAAACACAGCAAACATACTAATCAAACAAGACCTAGAGAACACCAAGTAAATGCCAAGGAACACAACCTGGACCTAAAAAGTACAATGGGATCCAGACCAAAATGTCTGCATAAAAGTAAACAAACCATGACGTATGAGTTTGTTCATAATTAGTTAAGAACATTCAGTGTGTATTAATAGCCCAGAAAGAAATATGGAAAGATGGATAATCAAAACTATCCATCTTTGTCAGAACCAGTCGATATTTGCAGTCTTGTTGCTCAGCTGTGGTGTGAATCAGTCCAGCCTTGATTCATAGCTGACACAGACCCTGCTAAAGCACCACTTCCGATCATCCTTCAATGACACTTCCTCATTTAACGGACAAGATAACTGTGTGCCCCTTCACCTTCTCTTATTTCTGTGGAAACAAACTGATGAATGCTCCTCTCCTCAATGCTCTTTGTGAACGGCCACAAAGCGCCCACTTCCTTATCAGCCTGAGTCTGTAAAATATAGCAGTGTTTGCCAGCCAGCCTGGCCTTTTCCAGAAATGGACGCACACCATGAACTGACAAGTGCCTGTACTTACACAAGAAAAAGCACGCTTAGCTCTCCTGTTTGTGTTACTTATTAAACACATGTTACGTACTGACATTCTTATTCGCTTATTCAGATTAGACATTTGATAGTGCTTTTCCAGGAAGGAAAAAAAGAAGATATTTTCATTAGCATTTATATACATAACTGTAATAAAAAATTGGTGGGAAATGTTATTGAATACCATCTGTAAAACATTATCTTATATCCACCGAACACCAGTTGCATATGTTCTTAAGCCTTTGAAACAATGTAAGCTATGCAGTTCATGTCAAACCTTAACCAGTGCGGCACCTGCCAGTATTTTCCACGCATTCCTTAGTCAGTGGTGCACAGGAGGAGTTGTGTAATAATAAGTGCCCAGCATCACAAGAGGCCAGTATTGCATAAGAAGTGCCAGCAGGAAGGAATTATCTGTCCTGGAGAGTCGTGTATTGAGGTGCTGACGAGTAACTGCCTTATGAAATGGGTTTCTGGGAAACTGAACAGACTGACAAAAAAGTACTTTAGTCACATTATAAAACAGTTCTTTTCATTATAAAGTCCATTATAAAACAAATGTTATTTCCTTGCATATTTGATGGAAATGAAGAAGGAAAAACACCGCATTGAGAGACTGTTCTACCTTTTATTTTGGTGTATTCTTAGGGACTGCCATTGCTGTTTGGCGGGCTATGTGAAGTCAGAACTGGGAGTACATCGATCTAGTATGAGTTCACGGGTTTGACTGCCTTTCCATTGCACTTTCACAGGCAGAAGGTTGGAAACACACGGGTTACGGGTTGCCTGGAATGCAGCATTAGTGTAGTATGTGCATTAACACCACATCCGTAGGGGCTGCCATTGCTGTTACATGGGCTATGTGACGTCGAAGCTCAGAATTGGGAGTATGTCAATCTAGTATGCGTTACGGGTGGGAAGTCACAGGTTACAGTGCACTTTCAGAACTTTCAAAGGGTTGAAAAAACACGGGTCACGGGTTACCTCGAATGCAGAATAATGAGCAGTTTTTGCGTGCATATGATATAAAAGTTGTTGGACATATGCAACTTACATATGAAACGCATCTAAACGTTTTATATTTTTATTTGGTGTAGGCCTTCTATTCATATTGAAATTTGGATTGAGTCACACGTCACACATGATGTAAAAATTACAATAAACACATTTCTGTATTAAAGCGTTAATATGTATATATTATTTATTGGACTGCTTGTTATTCTTCCAGTTACCATAATAAATATGTAATGGACATATTAATCAAAAGCAGCAAGCCAGTTAGCAAATGCATTTCTGTAGTCTTATCAGAGAGGAAGAAGTTTTTCTAGCATGAGATATTTTATCTAATATGTTATGACAGTGACATGAAAACGCACCGAAGAGTAGGAAAGACCCATGTCCTTTGTGGTAAAATCATCAGCATCTTGTGCATTATTACACTAACTTACACTCGTTTAGTAATTGTACAAGCTCAGTTTCCTTGGCATTTGAGAATGATTACTTGCCAATTCAGGAAAACCCATGTAATTACTCACTGCTGTGTTGTGATCTCTGTGATGAGAGAAGACAAGAGCACAGCTGCTGTTGGGTCTTGTCATCCAAGTGTGATTTTCTCTCCAAAAGGCAGCCGGTCCATCTGCATGTCAGAGGCAGAGGAGACAACAAAGCCACGGCAGAACAGGGCCGATGGCAAGGACTTCTGCTCATGCTGGGGATTCTGATCAAGTGCTTGAGAGAAAAAGAAAAGCGATTCTAGATCAGGTAATATCAGTATTCCTTTCCTAATCAAACAATCTCTTATCAAAATGTGCTTCATATGAACTGAAGACAAACCATAAAGGTAGTCTGTTTAAATAGACAATAAATTGCAGCACATAATAAACCCAATTAGTAATCAGGATTCCTTGATGGACTAAAAAAACTAGCTGCATGCCAGAACAAAGGCCCAGGTGCAAACATTGTCAATGACAAGACTGAGTACCATTACCATAGACACAAAGTCAATTCAATAGAAACCCTGTGTAGAAAAGGACCACAATATATCTATATATATATATATATATATACACGCACACAAACAGTATATATTTTTCAAATATTTCCATATTCTAACAATTTTAATAATAAATTATAAGCTATCTTTACAAAATAGCCAATTTAATCAGCCTAATTTTTGAAACAATGCAACAATATAATGAATAAATTAATTAATAATTTATATAGCGCTTATTGTACGTTGCTTTACAATCACTGGGGGTCTCTCTACAAACACCACCAGTGTGCAGCATCCACCAGCATATGTAATTATTTATGCTATATTCTATATGAATAAATTAATAAATATTCTATATGAATAAACGAGTTTACTACACTTTCATAAATAACCAAACTATTTTTGTTCGCATGTGCTCTCCTAAGTTCTCGTGCTTTCGTTGTCTTTTCTTACATTCTAGCGCCATCTAGAGACGTACTACAGATTACAGCGTTTGAGAGACGTGTTGTCATATCAGCGTGCTTCATTACTGAGGGAAACAGTTCAAAGTCAAAGACAAGAGATCCTCCATGATTCCAGACCTATACAGGCACATAGAGAACAGGTATACTCTATTTCTAAGATTGAGAATTTCAGTTCACCTTGTCAATTTAACACTGAATAGCCTCTTGTTCATTAATCAACATAAACCTGGCTTTGATTTTTGTGATCTTTAATTTGTGCTCTAAAACACAGTGCCCTGGAGCAGGGTTATTGTGTAATTTAGAGATATGTGTGGTGGCACACCCACCCAACACATACTGTATACATACACACATCCATACACCACCTACTGTAATGACAAACACATCATCCACATCAGTGGGGTAGCCATTACCATTTCAAAAAAACCTGACCATTTCCTTTCTCTCCTTTAGAGCATTAGAGGAAGTCTCTGTGCTGAAATATTCATGACCACCTCACCAGCAACAGCACTGACACGTATACCATTATAAACTTCCTTTCCATGGCTGGTCTTAGTGCATAGCCCCAAAAAATGTGTTGTCCTTACATTGCCAAAGGAAAAACAAAATGAACAGTAAAACCTGTTTAATGTCTCAGTTGTTTCTCCAATCACAGAATCATCAAGACACAGAAAAGTCTGCAAAAGTCAGATCATTTAAGCTCAAAATATTATCTAATTCTCCCTAAATCAAATGATCTGGCCTAAACTGTTTATATACATTATATATCTCTATACTATATGTTCACAAAATTGTCGCCAAAACGAAAAAATTCCTGTGGCCTTGCTGAAGTGAATATAGGCTATAGTGTGTACAAAGCATTATGAAAGGTGAATGGCAAATCCAATCTCTTGGATGAGTGAAAATGAATCTAGATGTCCATGTAATTTGAATTGTGCTGTAGTGTAACTCATTGGAGGACAGTAGATATGTGTCTCCTAGAGACACTTTGAAGTGTTACTGAGGTCCGGAGGATTGAGGAAGCCTGTCGTTGTAATATGGGGAAAGCAGTTGGTGTGGACTTGTGATTGACTTTGATTTTGGCCGTCTGGGTTGAAGACAATAAGAGTTAGAGACTGGGGGGTAAGGATGTGGGGGAGGGGTCACTGGCTTATCAATCTCCCCCTATAAAAGCAAGGCTTCTTCAACGGGCTGTAATTGTGTCCTCTAATGACCAGCACTGGAGGGGAGGACAAAGGGAGAGCTATAAAGGACTTTATGGGCTGCCAGTAGGAAACCTTTGGTACAAATTGCTGAGCAAATGAAACTGCCCTGTTGTTTCCTCAGCCCAGCCAAAAACTTTGTCCAGACTTCATGATGTTGAGCCGGGACCAAAGCAGGCTGAGCCATGGACACCTGCTGGGGACTAATTGGTCCCTGTTGCAGTTAATGGCTTCCTGTGGCTGCATGTTTACTTCTCATTGGTTTTGTATGCTGGGGGTTCCCAGCCCTTCCAAAATAGTGGCATCTTCGAGACTCATATTAGAAAGAAAAACCTCAAATGTTTAGAGATCTCAGCTGTTTTTCAAGCTGTGCATTGATTTGCCAAAAAATAAGAGTCTGCGATCAACAGCTGCATCCTCAGTTTACTCTTTCTGTCACAGAAGCTTGTCAGGCTTCAGAGGGCCACCAGATCAACCCTCACACACGATGATGAATACCTGAGGTGTCTGCCTAAAACACGCTACTATCTGGTGAGAGACCAGCATTATGCCCTGCTTTCTCTTTCTGTTGATTTTTACTATGACTTTAAGTGATTAAAAGGCATACGATTAATCATCTCGAATCTGCCTTAATCTGAGGTTCTGGAACTGCAGAAACAACTAAAACGACTCGGGTGTCTTCAGAGCCACAGGGAACAGGAGGCGTTCAAGGTCTGGACCGAACAACAGAGAAGCACATGTCAGCTTGAGAAGCAACTACAAGCAGTGGGTGAGAGCTGATAATATGAATAGTACTGTTTCCATAATAACTCCATGATCAGTTCACAGAAGGTGAAACATATTTGCTTGAATATATATAAAAAAAAATAAAATAAAGTGTGCCATATTGTTAGATTTATATATATGTCAAACAAACTGTTGTTTTGTTGGTTAAAAATGCACACACACACTCATATATATATATATATACACACAGTGCCCTCCATTAATATTGGCACCCTTGGTAAATCTGAGAAAAGGTGGCTGTGAAAATAAATCTGCATTGTTTATCCTTTTGATCTTTCGTCCAAATATTCACAAAATTCTAACCTATCATTGAAGCAGAACAACTGAAAATTTGGAGAAAAACTCATGATGAAATAAATGTTTTTTTCCAATACATGTTGGCCACAATTATTGGCACCCAATTATTGCTATGTCCTTTTCCCAAGATAACAGCTCTGAGTTTTCTCCTGTAATGCCAGAAGAGTTTGGAGAACATATGATTAGAGTAAAGAGAATGTTCCTTCATCCAGAATCACTCCAGATTACCAGCTCCATGTTGGTTCTCTTTAGTTCACCTCACTCAGGGTTCAGGTCAGAGGGTATCTGTTGGTATTTGATAGAATTCATGATGCCATGTGTCTAAACAAGATGTCCAGGACCTCCAGCTGGAATATAGACCCACAACATCAGAAACATAGCAGTATACTTCATTGTACACATGGAGTACTTTTTACCCCTGTTTTCACCAAACCCATCTTGAGTGTTTGCTGCTAAAAAACACATTTTTAGTTTCATCTGATCATAGAAGCCAGTCGCATTTGTAGTTCCAGTCCTGTCTGAAAACTGAACATGCTGGAGATTGTTTTTGGAGGAGTGAGGAGAATTTATAAACCTTAAACCCTCCTTAACAACATGTGTTGATGTAGTGGCTGTTAGAAAATTTTAATTTAAAGACAATTTGAAACTCAACTATTTTCTGCAATTCTCCAGCTGTGGTCCTTAAAGAGTTTAGCCGCACTCAAACTCTACTCCACGCCGTGTATTAGGATGATATTGACACACATCCTCTTCCAGGCAATTTCACATTGTATATTGATTGGAAATTCTTAATTATTTCCCTGATGGTGGAAATGGAAATCTAGCTCTTTTCTTTAAGCCACTTCCCTAATTTGTGAAGCTCGATTATCTTTTGCAGAATATAAGAAATATGTTTTTTCTCATCGTGTTGATGATTAAGGGATTTTGGCCTTTGTTTTCCCTCCTATATATATTTCAGTGAAACAGGAAGCCAGGGCTGGATATTGTCATGTTTATAATCAAAATAAATAATTCTCAAAATTGTGCATGGGAATATACTTCAGAGATATTTTACTCATTGTCTGGTCATTAATGTTATTCTGCGTCTGTTAGTGTGGATTCCCTGCCTGTCTGTGTCTTAGCCACTTGATGATTAAAAGTATTGGAAATACTGGAACCTTGTATCTGCTTTCTTGCTTAGCCACACACAGTGAAAGTGAGTGAAAGTGAACGGCATGTTTTTTCCTGATCATTTGTTTTCTGTGTTCTTGTCAGTTTTTATTTAATTTTTCCCCCAATCTTTCCCATGGATGTCTTGTTAAGCCCCAATTATCAGGGGAAGAGATCCCTCGAGGGCCATACAAGACTGTTCTTAGACATTGCTTTCAACACCAGCTACCCGGACAGCGTGCTCTACAACGGAAGCCTGAGACCCGAGCAGAGCGCCGCTGTCCGAAGATGGCCTTCTAGCAGACTTTGCCGCCTTTGTGGCAATCTCTGACTCCGCTTCGTCCCTCTGACCCGTCGGGTCTCCACTATGCCACCTAGCTCCCTCCTCTCCACCGTGGCCCGTCAGTCCTCCAGCTCCACCAGGCTCCATCGTCCCTCGGGCTCCGCCTTGGTCGCTCGTCGTCCATCTGTTGCCTTTGGACTCCACTCCTCCGGCTGCGCCTCATCCCTCCGTCCTGCCATCTCTGTCAGGCTCCTCCCTCCAGCTCCACCTCAGTCTGCTGTCGTTCTGGCTCCACTGCGGCCAATCCTCGGCTCTCCGTCTCTGCTTCGGGCTCACCAGCTGATCTACTCCACGGCTGGGTTCTGGGTCCCGCCGGATTTCCCTTGCTCCGGATCCCTCCTGTGTCCTCCCTGGCTCCTCCCTCTGTCGTCACCACCCTGGACCCTGAACGTCAATTGTCTGCGCTATATTAGTTACATCCTGTGTAGTTCTCGTTGTCTGGCCATTAATGTTATTCTGTGTCTGTTAGTGTGGATTCCCTGCCTGTCTGAGTCTTAGCCGCTTGGATGATTAAAAGTATTGGAAATACTGGAACCTCATATCTGCTTTCTTGCTTCGCCACATGCAGCCATGACAGATAGGTTAGAATTTTTTTTACATTTTTTGAACGAAAGATCCATAAACAATGCAGATTTATTTTCTCAGCCACCTTTGCTCAGATTTACCAAGGGTGCCATTATTAATGGAGGGTTCTGTATATGGTTAATTGACATCAATGTGTTCTATGGTGTGGCAGAAAAATGTAAGAAAAAAAACTTTGAACATTGAAGATAAATGAACACAAAGAGGAATGCTAATCATTTATACATGCTGTGTGCTAAAATGTGGTATGTGCACATATATATATATATATATATATATATATGATACTGTATATGTGCTAAAGTAACAATAAATTGCTTATTTAGCTACATTTCTTTTGTTGTTTTTTGAGAGAGAGAAAGATAACTAAACAAAACATTGGATTGAGTTGAAACTGACTCTTTGAACTGATACAGGGAATGTAAGCTTGTCTACTTAAGTTTTGAGTTTTGGATTCTCTTTTGTTGCCATTGTCATTCATGCCAGTAGAACACAGCATTAATTCCAGCTCAGATGTTACTCTTGAGGATCTGCTGAAACAGAGGTCTGGATCTCTCCCAAAACTTCAGATCACACCTGGTGACTCCACAGCACAATACAAACATGTAAGCTTATACTCATTCATTCATTCAGCCTTTCCCCCTTCTTCCTTTGGTTTGCACATCTTACTTATTCTTACAAGAAACAGTTTAGTTCTTTTCAGTCAATGAAATGCAAAAAATTTTCTATATTTAGACTATTTAAAATACTGCCAGTGTTGAAAAGGCCTGCAACTATCCTTTCTCCCCCTGATGCTATTTGCCCTGCTGGCCTTCCACAAACACACCTTCTGCTGGAAGCCAGTTTAACCTCAGCTTTTATGGGAAAAGAGAATTGATTGTTCACGTAGCAGTGAGATGACCAAACAGGACCCCCCTCCTGCTAAATAGTGGAGGAGGATCTCCTTCAGTCAGCACATCATGGACAAACATCACCCAGGGGAGAATGTCTAATTCATTTCACACACAAAAGAAACTGACCAATTTGGCCTGGGATGTCACATCATGCCAGAGGTCAGGGAATGAGTTAAACTGTTTGGAAAAGAGTTCGCTGGACCTTAAACAGCCAAAATAAAGAAATAGGTTTTTATACCTAAACAGATAGATAGATAGATAGATAGACTGCTTATTCTACATTATCTGAACTGATACTGATACACAGTGACTTTATCACCAGCAATCTCCTGTAGCTATGAAAAAGCTACCTCTGAGCAATAGGTTTTTCCTCTGGTTCACTATTGCTTAAAGTTCTCCGTGGCTGGTTGATTACTTCTGTACAGCCTGTCAAAACTTCACAGCCACAATAATTACAGCTGAACCCAGAAATAGAGATATTTGAGATCTATAAATTACACATTCTTTTTATATTTGCCTCAGATTGTTTGGTTTCTATGAGAGATGCTGACTCACAATATCTATCTGCCATGTTGAATTTCACACCTTTTTATTTTCAGGATGGACAGTCAAATATGTCTGAGGAACATTGCTCCATTATCACTGAGTTGAAAGGAGAAATATACGGAACAAACTGTTCCAACATCTTTGTCCACTTCCACACCCCTTTTTTCATTCTTTCAATTAATTTGAATCCAACATTACTGGGCTCTAGCCAAAGCTAAAACCACTCATCTTAATTTAACTCTCATTCTCTCTGCCGGTTTACAGGCTTGTTACATGTCTGTTAGCTACTACACAGTGCTGTGAGGAAACACTGTCCTGCGCTGAAGCACTCTGGAGGGCCAGTTTGCACCCAGCAGACAAAGTGTGTCCTCACCCGGGTGTGCAGTGTTATCGGGTGTGATCTGGGCTGTGTCTGAGGCTCTTCTTGAGAAGTAGCACATCATTAGGAATATATTAGCAATCCTACGCTCACTCCATTGGTTGCTCACACTTATCACTCAAGCTTGGCCATGAAAAATGGTGGTGAAAATCCATCTCAATCTGAGAAGTGTAGAGAAGAATGATCATGTCAACCAGCCACTGTGTTTATTGTGTCCATTTTTAATAATGTAAACTTAAAAGATTGAATGAAGAAAGTCTCATTGTCTCAAAGTTCAGTCAATAGGGTTGACTGATTTCCGTTGTACTGGTAATAAAAATGTAAACATTATTCAAAATCTTCTTTTGTGTTTTTAAAAGAAGAAATCTTAACAGGCTTGGAACAACATTAGGACATGAGTTAAATTTGAGCTTTGTAGGTAAACAGTGCGAGTTCATCTCAAGCTTATCAATGTAACTTTCTATGTATGTCTACTTTTTGCACAGATGCCAGTCTTAGTAAGAGCGGGTGGAGGAGGGGTGAACACTTTCCAACAGCAGGGCAAACAGAGTTGGGGACAGGATGAAACTGAGCTCATGTTTCCTGAGGTAAGTGTCAAACCATAGCGTCTCTGCTCCCAGTAAGCAACAAGGGAAGACAAACACACCTGCAGCAGGCATGTGCTTATGCACCCTCTCACACACAAACCATCACTTTCATCTACAGCCATACAGTCAAGTGAACTTCTAAAATATTTAAAAATATTTATAATATATAATATATATTAATTTATATATAATATATATTCAGGTAACCTCTGAAGAACTACACTACCGTTCAAATTTGGGGTCAGTAATATATTTAATGGTTTTTAAAGATGTTTCTTCTGCTCATCAAGGCTGCATTTATTAGATTAAAAATCCAGAAAAAGCTGCAGTGTTGTGAAATATTATTTCACTGTGTGAATATATTTTAAAATGTAATTTATTCCTGTGATACAAAGCATCATTCCTCCAGTCTTCAGTGTCACTTTCAGACCTTTCAGAAATCATTCTAATCTACTGATTTATTACTAGAATTGTCAATGTTGGAAACAGTTGTGCAGCCAAATATATTTTTTGGAAAAAAACAACATAATGTTTTACCAAATATAAAACATTTCTAAAATGGAAATCTATGCTTTGTTCGTTTAATAGATCCTTGGTTAATAAATAGTATTCATTTCTTTCAAAGAAGAAAGAATAAAAATGTACTGATCCCAAACTTTTGAACAGTACTGAAACAGTAAACTACTGTAACAGTAGTTTTGAACATTATTATCCATTTTAAATAAATGCTTCTCTTTTTAATATTATAATGAAATGAAAATGAAAAATGAAATGAAATGACGTGACAAGTGGCCAGGTATGGTTTCCCATACTAGGAATTTGTGCTCTGTATTT
>JAUMHI010000054.1:1043481-1061282 GCA_032359435.1 Enteromius unitaeniatus | reverse complement strand
TAATGATGCTTTGTATCACAGGAATAAATTACATTTTAAAATATATTCACACAGAAAACAGTTATTTTAAATTGAAACTAAATTTCACAATATTTCAGTTATTTCTGTTTTTTAATCTAATAAATGCTGCCTTGATGAGCAGAAGAAACATCTTTAAAAACCATTAAATATCTTACTGACCCCACGATAGTGAACGGTAGTGTATATATTAGCATTTGCAGGGTAGATTACTTACAAATTGTAGTGACTGTAGTGAATTAAAAATTATATTTAGTAACGTAATCAAAATTACTAATTTAGATCATTTTCTGACTACTTTTGGATTACTTCTAGGTTACTTTTGACTACTTTTTTTAAAGATTTATATTGGGTGAAAAATATATCACCATTACCCGACATCAGAGAACAGGCAAATGTGATGTTAAATTATTGAAATATTACTTTTAAATCTCAGGGGGACTTCAAGAAAATAATTTAGGTCAAAGTGGTTTATATGACAAAAGTCTGGGAATCTCTGAACCCTTAAAAAAGAGAAAAAAAATTTGTTAGTCTGATTTACTAAAAAAGCAGTCTCTATAGCATCAGTTGCTAGCATACGTCTTGAGTCTGTAGAATTGAGTTTTACCTACACAACATTTTACATAAATAACTCTCATCCGGGTCACGGCACCACTATACATTATTTGGGTTAGAGATATAATTGATGATTGCCAGCATAGCTGGGCAGACTAACAACAAGCCAGGAGAGTGAGTATTACCTGTACAACATTTTATACCAGATTTAAACTCACTCGGGTCATGGCACCACTGTAATGGTTCTGCTGAAGAAGTTGAACACACTAACAATGGTGCTAATGACCACAGCTTTGTAGTCCCAGTCACTTGTGCACCTCTCAAGGCCAGGGAAGTGAGTTTTACCTGCACAGCTACCTCATACCACCTGGTCTCCATTACATATATAATGCAAAATGTTTTTTTGATGAGAAGAACCAGTAAAGGACTTGTAATTTTGTTGGTCTGTGAAGTCAAGAAAGTAATCCATCACAGTCAAATCCATCAAAGGTGAGAAACTAAAGCCTCTTTGGGATATTTGATATTTAGAACTCTTTGGGATATTAGTTAGTGATGCCACAAAAATACTTTTTTTCCATAAAGAAAATAAAAATTACCATTTTACTCCCCTGATTTACATCTTCCATCATGTTGGAGATTACTTAAGAATTTATTTGACGTGATCACCGTTGTTTACCTTCGGGGGAAAGTGCACATATGAACCAATGAGCATTGTTTACGCTTTAGGGGAAAGAGCACGTATGCATTTTAAAACTCTCTAAAATGGTAATTAGAGGAAGATGAATGGTTGCATAAATTATGTTATTTTTGTCCAATTAAAAGTTTTCTCCTAGCATCGCAAAACTGAAGCTGAGCTACTCTGTTTTATTTACTACATTTCTAGACCTGGAACATTTCAGTTGTGTTGTTATATATGGAGGGTCAGATAGCTCTCCAGTTTCATCTTAATTTGTGTTCTGAAGATGAGTGAAGAACTTACAGGAATTACATGAGGGTAATTGATGACAGAATTTTCATTTTGGGGTGAACTAACCCTTTAACTGAAAACTATAGGAATTGTCTGTTCATAATAAATTTAGGAGATGGTAAAATATGTAAACTGCAAGATGCAGTTGTTTCCAGAGTTCAGACCATGCAGAGGTGAGAGAAGAGGATGAAGAGAAGGTGCAGTGAATCAGGGATGAGAGTGGAACCTGTAGAAAGACACATTTTTCTCACATATCCCTGTCATTGTGGACGTGTGCAAACAGAGCATTGGTCTGGAGGAGGGAGCGTGATGGCAAACATTGGACAGACAAGTGGGAAGAACCAGTCAGGGGTATTACTTAGTCGTGCAGCCCACTTACAGCTCCAACACATAAGAAGACACGGTCAGGTCCACCTGTGAGAAACATACTAGGCATCAATCACATGGACAAATATTGTTAATCGGCTATGTGATTCAGTTCGCCAGGCACCCGTCCAGGTACAAAGGCATTCTCTACACCTGTGTTCACTCAGACAGGGTGAGAATATAGATATAAAATATCTAAACATCTCTCTTTTACATTTTCATGTCTCTGTTTTACACAAATTAGCATTTGAGCTGAAAACTTTATTGTATTAGAAAATAAGTATAGATTTTTTTTAAGCAAAACATTTTCTCTGACTAGTTGGGAGAAAAAAAAATGTGGCTAAATAATATAAAAATATATTTAAAATGTATGTATACATCTGTATATAACAATGGTATATCAATATATGTTATGATTAATATAATATGTGTATATTGATTTAAAGAAATACAGTAAAAGCAGTAATATTGTGAAATATTTGTATTTTTAATAGAAATGAATATTTGTATTTAGCAAGGATACAATAAATTTATTATGTTCCAAAGAATTTTTTTTTCTACATTTTTAATTCATCAAAGAAACCTGAAAAAAATCTACTCAGTGGTTTAAAAAAATGAAAATAAAAATAATAATTGTTTTATTGAGCAGGAAATCAGGTTTTACTCAAAATTTTACTGTTTAGCTGTAATTTGGATGAAATTCTTCTCTGTGAAAAGAAGAGAATTCTTTAAAAACACAAAAAATCGTACTAACTTACTAAAAATTTGGCTTCTCGTGTTAACTGTTTAGTGTGATCAATGTCACATTCATCTTATTCTACAGGGTTACACCTGATCCCCTTCACATTACAATGTGCTTGTATTCGAACAGAGCATTGCTACTGCAGTCGTTGCTGCTGTATAGGAGCTGTAGATGTGAGGTCCACCTAACATCATTCATACAGTGACGTGTGCCAATAAGCACCCATATCAACAGTTCAGCTGTCGGATTGCTCCCTCAGTCACATCCTGTCACCTCAGGGTGTGAGTTAACACACTGTGTGGCCTGAAAATTGTGAGGTGCACAGAGTAACACAGCAACTGTGAGAGATGTCACCTCTGCCTTCTGACTGACATATCCCGCTGTCATGATATAACCCATGGAAGTGACAAATAATCACCACTGAAGGAATACACAAAACACTGTTCACACCCTATTTATGCTGCATAATTTAATGTAATGTCAAAGGGAACAAGAGTTTTAATAAGGAAAAAAACAGGACAGGATTTTTATCCTCATCTGATTGTGAAACATGGGCGCTAAATAGCCGAATGCTGTACCCCATTCCTAAAAAAATTTTGACAAGGAATATCATATATATATATTATGTGTAAAATATTATCTGGAAAATATCATTTAGTAATAATACTACTACTAATAAAACACCTAAAACATGCTTTAGGCCAAACAACGCACAGAGTATGTTTTGTCTTTATAGGTTTTCACTCGGGAGATCAAAGTGCCTAAATTTTCTAGTCTGCAGTCAGCCTCCCTGGAAGAAGTCAGCTCCAAGATGTTTCTTATGGTACAGGATATTTTTATCATCCTACATTTACATTAATAGAATTAATTTAGCAGATCTTTATTCAAAGCTCTCCAGGGAAAACAATACCAGTTTAGTGCACGTTTGGATTATGTGTTGGTGAAATGATGAATCTGAAGTTTTGTTTGAAAAGATGCATGCTTTTTCTTGAAAGAATGGTTTGGTTTGGCATTTTCATCACTTGTTGTTTTCTTTATAACAGAGAAGCCATGAGCCACCGATCAGGTCAAAAACCATTGAAATTAAACACAAAATGAGATTAATGCACAACCTTTCACTTTCTCATATGGCTGACACCCAGAGGTCAGAAATATGACAATGTCTGGCATCTTTTTTAAATGTATAAATTATAATAATAATATATTAATTTTATACTTTTTTTCTCATCAGAATCATGGCAAATAGTGGACTCAATCTTCAACTTACAGACGGTTTCAGCATTAAAGAATTGGTTAGTAATATACAACAAGCTTTTTCAACAATAAAATCTTGCATTAGTGAACTTTTTTTCTGAAAGCAGTAGTTTACCCTAAATGAAATTTACTTTTGTTGTAAAAAATTCACATTTGTTGTTCAGACCCTATTGTGTTTTTTTTCTTCGTGAATCATGAAAAGGACATGTCCAAGCTTTTCATTCGATATAGTGTATGATGATCAATTCTGTGAGAATAAACAGAAAAGAAACATTTCATGATCATAAAAAGCACACATAGTCTGTAAGATTAATGCACTATAGTCCATGTATTCTATAACAAACATTGCCTTTTGATGAGCTGGTCTCTCACTGAAGTTTACATTTACACTTTTGTTCTCTTCAAAAATGATGCCTTTACAAGTATATCCGAGGACAAGTATTTTTGGGCCTACCTGCTCTTTTACCTAATGTGCTTTCATAACTCATTTATTTTGAGGAGATGGAGCACGAATGTCCTCGCAGCATCCAAACTCAGATGTCCAGATGTACCACAGAGCCTGATTCCACACACCTAGGTGATAGGGGTACATCTGAGAGCCCAGAAACCTTCACTGAGAGTTCAAATATACATTTCTCACCAAGGTTAGGAATTACTGTGAATGAAAGTGCTGAGGAACATGTCAATCATTTTGCTTCCAAACTTTAGCATTTCTCATTCATGCTTGTAGTCTCCATCCAGTTGGGAAACACACAGATGAAACTCCCAATAGTTCTGCTGAAGATATGCGTTTATCATATGCACATGTGCCTCTGTGTATTGCTGAGACCTACACTAATCCTGCCGTTAGGGTACTGTATGTTTCTTATAAACCATATTGCTTCTATGATAAAAACAAAGAAATATCAACTATACATTAATACATAAATGCCATTGATAATTCAAAATGAGACCACTAAAACAGTTAACTGCGGTTTTATTTTGTTTCAGGTGGAAAACTGTGACGTCAAGATGTGGAGGAATTATATATAGGGGACTGGTCTCTAAAGGAGGATCTGTCACTTTAAAACAAGACAGAAGTTAGAACGTTTAAATAATAATAAACAGCTGTTTTAATCATTTAATGTTAAAAACTAAAGCATGCTTCATTTGTTTCTCAAGACACATGATTTGGTATTCAAATGCTTTTCAAATTAAAAATTATTTTAGAAAAGTTTTGTTGTTCGTATGAAACACCGGAAGTTTTGTCGCCAAGATGACGCTATTTTATGAACGCCCATTGTCCTGAAACGCCTCTAGTCGGGTGGTTTCCTCCGCTGTTGACACCTCTGGAGAAGGATTCCCACGGGCTTTAAACGCATAAACATCAACTTTCAGCAACGCTAGCCATAGTCGTATCAATATTCTTTTTGTGTGTGTATGAAAATAAATAAATACAATTTTAATTTTATCTATCTAATGTGTTTTTTACAATGATGTTTGTTTTTATGATAGGCTACTTGATAAAATAGGTTTGTTTATCATATCTCCAGTTGCACTCAGCAGATACAGTAGCACAAGGCATCTTACACCCGTCCATTTCTTTAGATAGCGTTTTAAAAAAAAAAGAGACTTAAAAATAATAATAGGCTGAAATCAGTGTATGAGTCATAGCCTGTATTTTTCAGCATTGCAAATCTACAATCTGACATGCATTACTTTTATTACGTTTTTGTAAGGAGGAAATTGTCGACATTTCACATTTAAAATGTGCCGGTGTCACGAAATGAATATGTGTAAATATTTACGCGACGCCTTACACTGGATCTTTGAACCAATGGCTGGCCGGAATGCCCACATCAAAGCGGAGATCAGCCAATCAGAACTTTCCCGAGTAAAGCATGGAGAAAGTTTTACCTGGAGAGTATTTAATTGGGTGCGTCTCTTCAAGCCTTGGGCAGTTTTTGACTGGAGAGCTCGCGTGGTTTGGATTTTGTTTTTTGTTTTTTTTTGTTGGAGTCATTTGGATAGCAGAATGGCATCTGAGACCAGTGACTGTTCGGAAAAGAGCGCCCAGTATCGGGTGGATCATTTATTAACTGCTGTGGAGAACGAGCTTCAAGCTGGCAGTGAGAAAGGAGATCCATCAGAAAGGGACCTTAAAGTCAGTCTGGATGAAAATGAACTTTGGAAGAAGTTCAAAGAACTGACCAATGAAATGATAGTGACGAAGAATGGCAGGTATTTTTTTTTGCATTTTTTTAACATTACTTTAGTAATAAAAGCAGTAGAATTACTCTTAAATAAGATTTTTGTTTTTAATATCTGTAGCTAATTACCTTAACTTTTGCTTCTTGTTTTGATGATCATAAATAGGCTAATGTTTAAAAAATAAATTAATTTAGGTATTGCAACATTGTTTAAGCTTATTATTAGTTTTGTTGTTGTTGTTGTTTTTAGCGTACAAACGTCTTTGTTCTTATTTTCATATAATCTATAACCAAATCCAAATCTATATTCCAAATCCAGCTTTAAGTTCCAGATACCTTTTCCCCTTTTAGTTTTAGCCGAATTAATTTTAGTGGAAGTTCTTTAATTCGTTCGAAAAAAAAAAACGTGATGACGCGTTATTAAATGTCTCTGTTTTTTATTGATGTGATCAGGCGCATGTTCCCAGTGCTGAAGGTGAATGTGTCCGGTCTGGATCCAAACGCCATGTACTCCTTCTTACTGGATTTCGTGGCAGCAGACAACCACAGGTGGAAGTATGTGAACGGTGAATGGGTACCGGGTGGCAAACCCGAGCCACAAGCGCCGAGCTGCGTCTACATCCATCCAGACTCGCCGAATTTCGGTGCGCACTGGATGAAAAACTCAGTGTCCTTCAGTAAAGTAAAACTTACCAACAAACTGAACGGAGGTGGTCAGGTTCGTGGACATTTATATCGTGTATAATCTAAAATAAGATGTGGAATAAAGTTTAATCAACAGTTTACATGTAATTCATTATTTCATTTAAATGGCCAGTAAATTGTCCTGAAAGTTGAAAACATGCCGGTTTTTATAGATCATGCTGAACTCGCTGCACAAGTATGAGCCCCGTATCCATATCGTGCGCGTTGGTGGTCCGCAGAGAATGATCACCACTCACGCGTTCCCTGAGACACAATTCATAGCAGTTACTGCCTACCAGAATGAAGAGGTAACGCGTCTCTTCTCTCTGATTTTCTAACAAATGAACATGTTCAAACCCTAATAACCCTAATTTTCTCTTTTAGATTACAGCTCTCAAAATTAAATACAATCCATTTGCCAAGGCTTTCCTGGATGCCAAAGAAAGGTATGGTTAAAATAAACAAATGCATGCATAAATCTTTTTATTAATTGTCTGTTGTAGCCTACATAAACGAGTGTCTAGCTGTCACGTTTTACTCCAACTAAGATGTTGAAAAAAGTGTTTTGCATATAATACGATCTTTTTGACGTACGTATGATACGCATTTTTTGCGTGCATATAAAACGTATCTACCATACAAACCCTAATCCTACTCATTATGTATCATAAGAAAAACCACTGTTATATTTGCTTTTTGTTGTTGTTTTTCAGAAGTGATCATAAGGACATAATAGAGGATGTCAGTGAAAGTCAACAAACTGGCTTTTCTCAATGTAAGAGCAAAGTTCTATTAATCATCACAGTAGTAACCATCAGTGCGGTTCATTTGAATTGATTTTATTATAAAAATGACGGCTGAACTCATCAGTTTTATATTGTGCAGCTACTGTCCTATCACCTAAAGGCAAAAACTGCAAAAATAAATCTTTTAAAAAAGTTTTGCAGTAGGTTTACGTTGTGTAGACATTTTTATATTTATAATAATTTCTTATAGTTATGTTCAAAAGTACTTTCCCACTGACTCTTATTTTCCTTTTGGTCTAGTGAGTAGCTGGTTTCTGCCAGCCACAGGGTCCCTCTGCCCTTCTGCAAACCCTCATGCACAGTTTGGCAACCCGCTGTCTTTGTCCTCATCCCATGGCTGTGAACGATATTCTACTTTGAGAAATCACCGATCCACACCATACCCCAGCCCCTACTCCCACCGGACGACCTCTCCCAGTAAGTTACCCCCTCCCAGATCTTACACAGTTAAACACCACACGTGCAAATACTGTAAAACCACAGAGTTGAGTTCTAGTTTTATCAACTATAAAGGCATTTTTAGCGAGTAAAAAAATTAGATGTTGGCGATTCTGTTTGAAATTTGTTCTTTAAACTTGCTCCATGAGGGTTATAAATGGAAAAAAATCTTCTTTTTTGGGTGAACTGTTCCTTTAGTGAGCCACTCAGGCAAGTTTTACTCGCTGCAGAGCAACCAGCATTCCTGCAGCTTTTGTGTTTGAGTTTACACTCATAAACAGGGGAGGTTTGGTGGTGGAATGCCGACCCATACAGGGTTTGGAAGCCTTAGTCTGGATTCCCTGCACCTGGATTCTGATTCCGTGTTGTTTGTATTGCAGCTGGTTACTCTGACAGCTCTACCTGTCTATCCATGCTGTCATCTCATGATAACTGGTCCAGTCTGCAGATGTCCTCCCACTCCAGTGTGCTCCCAATGGGCCACAGCTCTCCCCCCAACTCAAACTCTAGGTGAGACTCTTTTACCGCATCACAAACTTCCACTAAAATTGTATTGCACACATTGTACACATTTGAAGAAGGTCATTCCTAACCCGTAAGACCATTGTTCATTTTCGAAACACAAATTAAGATATTTTTGATGACATAAGAGAGCCATCTGACCCTCTGTAGACAGCAATACAACTGAAAGTATCCAGGTCCACAAACATCTGTAAAACAGTCCATGTGACATCACTGGCTCAACCATTCCTCTCCCCTGACTTACGTCTTCCACCATTTTAAGAGAAGGAGAAGAATGGTTGAGTAAATTATGTTTTTCTTGCTTTCTTTGCACAAAACAAAGTATTCTCGTAGTGTCACAAAACTGAAGTTGAGCGACTGATGTCACATAGACTGTTTTACTGATGTTTTACTTTTATTACCACCGTCCCCTCCTCCAAACTCAGAGGAAATAGATTTATTAAAACTTTGTTCAATGTAAATGTAGCATAAATACTGAGCACTATAGCATATAAAATATATATACCTTTCTGAATCTGGGATAATTTCCGATGTGTTGCTGTCTACGGTGGGTCAAATAGCTCAATTAAACTCTGATTCGTAATTTGTGTTCCATAGATGAAAGAAGGTCTTATGGGTTTGGAACGACATGAGGGCGAGTAATTAATGACAGATTTCTTATATTTTTGGAGTGAACCTACCCTTTTTTGAGTTTTTTGCTTAAGTTCTTCCTGTCCCAATAAAAAAACTCTAGTTATCTCTTCTCTTCTGCAGTTTCAGAAGAGAACAATTTTAACATTTCAGGGGGGTTTTTTCTTACTGTTTAAAACCCAGGCTACATATATCAATAATAATAAATAAATAACAGTTGATTTTAGATCATAAAAGCAGAATGAAAAAAAAATAAAATTCCCTCCGTATTTGATACATCAGGCTTTTATGGCTCATATTATGAGAATATTAAGTGCATACTTGAGGAGGGAAAAAATCAGGCCGAAACGGTTTCATATTCGATGCTCATATTTTCGAAATAAGAAGAAAAAAAAAAAAAATACTTAGCTTTAGTCCAGTAAGTGCTCATCTTATTAACAATACAATGGTTATTTTTGGTAAAGTAATGGTAAAGTTTTTCAGCAAAGTTTTGCACTTGTTGATAATTTAGAGGCTTTAGAATGTTGTGTCTGCGGATAACCAAACACACTTTTCTATATTTCTGTGTTTTCTACATTAATATTATTATATATTCATATAAATGTGATGTTGTGTAGAACTGAAAGCTCATTATTATTATTTTTTCCTATTTGCAGTCAGTACACCAGCCTCTGGCCTGTAGGGAACTCTCCTTTGACCCCTGTTTCTCAGACCGGAAGTATAGGTAACAGTCTGGGCTCTCAGTTCTTCCGCGGCTCTGCAGGTCACTACAGCAGCCTGGCTCACCCGGTCACAGCGCCCTCTTCTGGCTCTCCTTTATATGACTCCACTGCTGTGCCTGAGGTTCACCAGACTTCACAATATGACAGTTCAGCACATGTACGTCTTCCTACAGCTTGGACCCAAGTCACACCACCCTCCTTATAGGACATCCACCCTATGGATTAAATGAAAATCATGTACATCTTTTATTGCTTTCATTCGATAGCTTTTGACAGCAACATACTAGCTTTACACTCAAAACTAATTTCAGGGTTCGCATACAAAATGAAAACATATGTTGACCTAACCAAAATTCCCAATTGTAAACAAGTGTTTTATGATCTTGTCATTAAGTACTATGTGGGGCTTTTAAAAATGCAAGTCATTATTGTACATTTTATTTATATATATATATATTTGAAGGATACTGTATGTGCACAGTTAAGCAGACAATTTAGACATTTAGAATAAAATTGTAATAAAATATTCAATACAGGTACAGGTACAGAAAATTGAATATCGCGAGAAACTTCATTTCATTTCAAACTTTCATATAGATTTTTGATTCATTGCATGTAAAGTAAATCATTTCAATTTTTTTTTTTATGATTAGAGCTTACAGCTCATGTCTCTCAAAATATTTAAATCCTGCCTAAGATCAATAAAAAAAGCTCTTTAAAAGCATGTTCATTTATTCACTAAATATTTGGTTGGGGGCCTTTAAGCACATACTCCAGCATCAGTGAGGACTGGCATGGAAGCGATCAGCCTGTGACTCCGCTGAGGCAATATTGAGCCTTCAGCTCATCTGAATTGTAGGATTGTCTGTTTCTCATCTTTCTCTTGAAATTATCCTATAGATTCCATATGTGGTTCAGGTCAGGCATGTTGGCTGGCCAATAAAGCACAGTAATATTATAGGCAGCAAAACACTTGGAAATGGTTTTGTCACTGTGGGCAGGTGCTAAAGTCCTGCTGGAAAAGGAAATCAGCATCTCCTTAAAGCTTGTCAGCAGATTGAGGCAAAAAGTGTTCCAAAACACCGGATAGACGGCTGTATTGACTTTATACTTGATTAAACACAATGGAAAAACACCAGCAGTCATCATGGCACCCCAAATCATCACTGACTTCAGAAACTTCACACCGGACTTTATGAAGCTTGGATTCTGTTCCTCTCAAGTCTTCCTCCAGACTCAAGACCTTGAGTTTAAAATAAAGCAACATTTATTTTTATCTGAATTGACCACTGAGTAACAGTCCAGTTATTTTTCTCCTTAGCCTGTAACATGCTTTCCGATGTGTTGCTGTCTACGGTGGGTCAAATAGCTCTCTGATTTGTTTCTCAATTAAACTCTGATTCGTAATTTGTGTTCCATAGATGAAAGAAGGTCTTATGGGTTTGGAACGACATGAGGGCGAGTAATTAATGACAGATTTCTTATATTTTTGGAGTGAACCTACCCTTTTTTGAGTTTTTTGCTTAAGTTCTTCCTGTCCCAATAAAAAAACTCTAGTTATCTCTTCTCTTCTGCAGTTTCAGAAGAGAACAATTTTAACATTTCAGGGGGGTTTTTTCTTACTGTTTAAAACCCAGGCTACATATATCAATAATAATAAATAAATAACAGTTGATTTTAGATCATAAAAGCAGAATGAAAAAAAAATAAAATTCCCTCCGTATTTGATACATCAGGCTTTTATGGCTCATATTATGAGAATATTAAGTGCATACTTGAGGAGGGAAAAAATCAGGCCGAAACGGTTTCATATTCGATGCTCATATTTTCGAAATAAGAAGAAAAAAAAAAAAAATACTTAGCTTTAGTCCAGTAAGTGCTCATCTTATTAACAATACAATGGTTATTTTTGGTAAAGTAATGGTAAAGTTTTTCAGCAAAGTTTTGCACTTGTTGATAATTTAGAGGCTTTAGAATGTTGTGTCTGCGGATAACCAAACACACTTTTCTATATTTCTGTGTTTTCTACATTAATATTATTATATATTCATATAAATGTGATGTTGTGTAGAACTGAAAGCTCATTATTATTATT
Source organism: Enteromius unitaeniatus (assembly GCA_032359435.1). NCBI lineage: Eukaryota > Metazoa > Chordata > Actinopteri > Cypriniformes > Cyprinidae > Enteromius > Enteromius unitaeniatus. The sequence continues at coordinate 1,049,294 of JAUMHI010000054.1, read as the reverse complement.
TTTTCCTATTTGCAGTCAGTACACCAGCCTCTGGCCTGTAGGGAACTCTCCTTTGACCCCTGTTTCTCAGACCGGAAGTATAGGTAACAGTCTGGGCTCTCAGTTCTTCCGCGGCTCTGCAGGTCACTACAGCAGCCTGGCTCACCCGGTCACAGCGCCCTCTTCTGGCTCTCCTTTATATGACTCCACTGCTGTGCCTGAGGTTCACCAGACTTCACAATATGACAGTTCAGCACATGTACGTCTTCCTACAGCTTGGACCCAAGTCACACCACCCTCCTTATAGGACATCCACCCTATGGATTAAATGAAAATCATGTACATCTTTTATTGCTTTCATTCGATAGCTTTTGACAGCAACATACTAGCTTTACACTCAAAACTAATTTCAGGGTTCGCATACAAAATGAAAACATATGTTGACCTAACCAAAATTCCCAATTGTAAACAAGTGTTTTATGATCTTGTCATTAAGTACTATGTGGGGCTTTTAAAAATGCAAGTCATTATTGTACATTTTATTTATATATATATATATTTGAAGGATACTGTATGTGCACAGTTAAGCAGACAATTTAGACATTTAGAATAAAATTGTAATAAAATATTCAATACAGGTACAGGTACAGAAAATTGAATATCGCGAGAAACTTCATTTCATTTCAAACTTTCATATAGATTTTTGATTCATTGCATGTAAAGTAAATCATTTCAATTTTTTTTTTTATGATTAGAGCTTACAGCTCATGTCTCTCAAAATATTTAAATCCTGCCTAAGATCAATAAAAAAAGCTCTTTAAAAGCATGTTCATTTATTCACTAAATATTTGGTTGGGGGCCTTTAAGCACATACTCCAGCATCAGTGAGGACTGGCATGGAAGCGATCAGCCTGTGACTCCGCTGAGGCAATATTGAGCCTTCAGCTCATCTGAATTGTAGGATTGTCTGTTTCTCATCTTTCTCTTGAAATTATCCTATAGATTCCATATGTGGTTCAGGTCAGGCATGTTGGCTGGCCAATAAAGCACAGTAATATTATAGGCAGCAAAACACTTGGAAATGGTTTTGTCACTGTGGGCAGGTGCTAAAGTCCTGCTGGAAAAGGAAATCAGCATCTCCTTAAAGCTTGTCAGCAGATTGAGGCAAAAAGTGTTCCAAAACACCGGATAGACGGCTGTATTGACTTTATACTTGATTAAACACAATGGAAAAACACCAGCAGTCATCATGGCACCCCAAATCATCACTGACTTCAGAAACTTCACACCGGACTTTATGAAGCTTGGATTCTGTTCCTCTCAAGTCTTCCTCCAGACTCAAGACCTTGAGTTTAAAATAAAGCAACATTTATTTTTATCTGAATTGACCACTGAGTAACAGTCCAGTTATTTTTCTCCTTAGCCTGTAACATGCTTCTGATGTTGTTTCTGTTTCAGAAGTGTCTTGGTAGCCCTTTTCCTGAATGCGTCTGACCATGGTGACTCTTCATGCACTGACTTCAGCTTCATTCCACTCCTTGCAAAACCTTCCCAAGTGTTTAAATCGACCTTTCTTGACAATATTCCTATTGACAGTCATCCCTGTTGCTTGAACACCTTTTCCTACCCAGTATCTTCCTTCCAGTAAACTTTGCATTTAATATGCTTTGATACAGCACTTTGTGAACAGCCACTCCTTTCACTCATTGCCAAATCAGCAGTCTTTATTGTGGTATCAAAGAACAAGAGATACCCAGAATTTCTATTTGTAGGGATGGTCATTTAAATTTTGACTTTCATGAGCTGTAAGCTCTATTCTTCAAAATTAAAGCAAAAACACTTTTCAAATGTTTTACATTACTGAATCTAAAATATATATGAAAATATCTATTTTTGAAATAATATACAAAAAAAAGTTTTTCGCAATATTCTAATCTAGATAATGCTTCTTCAGAAAGTGTTTATACCTCATGGATACAGAGACATCATTGCACCTTTTTCCTCTGGGTTTTTAGAAGTGATTCTGCACATAGTAAGTCAACGCTGGGTTCTCCTCTCTCATGTGAAAATTCCACTCACTTAGGTGAGGAATTGCATCCATCTTCAGACTCTCCAGTCATTTAACAGTGAGGCCAGGGGGAAACATAACTGATTGCCAAACCTTTCCAATGTCAACACAGGAAAAATACTGTGGTCTCTATGAACTAAGTAAGTGATTTTAATTTACACATCCATGAGAGGGGGACAAATTAAATCAAGCTGATTATTTTAGTTCTTTTGGTGTCTAAGCAAATTACAGTACAATGTTGTAAGAAAAAAATTATAAAATATATTAATAAAATATTATTAATAATAGTTGTAATAATAAAACCAATGTGTTCAGTTAAATATGGTGGTTGTAAAGATGTCTTAAATGAATGCAATATGAAAAACAAAAGCTCTGTTACAGGTAATGATAAATCGGTGTGTTTCTAAACTTTCAATTTATTATTACGATTGTCCACAGGATGGCAGAAATCCCAAAGCATCTAAGGTTACGAAGGAGGGAACGGAGACGTTACATATGGGAACTCGCATGAGAGACCAATCGCCTTCAAGTATTAAGAAGAGGCCAATTAATATTGGTGTACACTTGATTACATCCAGGTGCACGTGAGTATAAGAGGGCACGGATATAATGCACTTGCAGGTTTTCGCTGAGGAGCCGAGTCGGCATCAGCGCGACCCAGTGTCATGGCAAGGGGATGTAACGTCAAGGGGATGTCACCTTATGGATATAAGTGAAGGGAAACACAGGCTTCTGGCTGACTGTGGAGCTTTAAAATTTGTAGCCACAACCTACTGGGTGAAGGAGACCTAGTAGGAGCACAGTCCGGAGCTACTCCACATATAGGGCCGTCTGCTTGGCAGGAGGACTCGGGTTCGACTTGGCTGAGGGGAACCACTGAGAAAGCACACAGATCCCGTAGGAATGGCGCAGCAAGCCGACACCAGCCGGCCTCCCGCTCACCTGCTTTTTCTTCCACTGAACACACGGGAGGACACAGCCTCTACGCGAAGACCAAGGAACTTTGCGAAGGTATTGGGTGTCGCCCAGACTGCAGCCCTACAGATATCTGCTAGAGAGGCGCCGTGAGCCAACGCAAAGGATGAGGCAACACTTTTTCTTCTTTTACTGCTTTTTCTACTTTTTCTTCTTTTTTAACACTTTTACTGCTCTCCCTGCCAAAGATAAGCCAGGGAGATGGCATCTACGGCCTAATGGGCTAACCTCACATAGGAGACAGCTGCTGGGTCTGAAGCGAGAATCAGCCAGACCCCTCTAGGCACGTTTCGTCATCAGAGAAAGTTTGCAGGTCCCCTACCCTCTTGATGGAGGTCAGTGCCAACAGGAGCGATGTCTTGAGCGACAGATATTTAAGCTCGACTGAGGCGAGTGGCTCAAATGGGGCCTGCTGCAGGCCATGGAAGGCCTGCCAGATCACCCACCCCCTGAGAAAGGAGGTCCTTCCTCACAGGGCTTTTCCAGGGAGGGGCTGCCGTAAGGAGCACTAGGTCGGCAAACCAGGTCCGGGAGGGCCAGTATGGCGCTACCAACAGAACCTGCTCCTCATCCTCCCTCATCTTGCACAGGGTCTGTGCAAGGAGGCTCACTGAGGGAAGACGTACTTGGCCCCAGAGTCCAGCTGTGAGCCAGTGCATTCCTGCCAAGGGCGCCTTGTCAAAGAGAGTAATTCAGCTGGCAGTTGGTGGATTGCCGTGTCTGCACGGTTGAGGCCCCTGGAATGTGAACAGCGTGCAGCGACTTGAGCCATGTTAGGAGTCTATTGGCAGATGAGTTGTGACATGCGGCAGAAGTGTAAACCACCTCGTCGGACGATATACGCTACGGCTGCAGTATTGTCTGTCCGGACCAGCACGAGCTTGTAGCGCAGCATCGGTTTTCGAAAGCAACGCAGGGATAATAGCAGCTGTAGGCCCTGACCTTATTTCGGCTAGACGGCACAATTAAAACAAATTATTTGGAAGCCGCAGGGGGGCGCCCTCGGCGACAAGCAGGCGGAGGCTGACCACAGCAAGGCGTGCAGGGTGGTGGCAGTGGAAAAATTGAAAATTGCTCTTTTTTCTCTACCGGATTGCCCAGGAAGTCAAGTCAAGTCACTTTTATTTATATAGCGCTTTTAATAATACAGATTGTAGCAAAGCACTGAACATTATCAAGTAGGAGAACAGAGGGATGGTAATGTATAATGACGAGAATTAAACTATTTCTTTATCAAATGCAGAGGCGTCTCTGTAGTCAAGATGATAATCACTAGAAATCAGGTGTCCCCAACTAAGAAAGAAAAAGAAAAATACAATAAATAAAAGTGACTTGACTTGACTGAGTTCAACAAATATTTCATTTCTTTTTCTTGCACTTAAAAAATAATTTTAAAAAAGTAGGTGTGACAGGGTTTAGACTATAGGGTAAAGGGGTTGAAGATGATAACGTGGTTGAAGAGACAAATGCAACTTACCATATTAACATATTCAGCTGAACTGAAAAAAACAACAACAATAACATAGTATTAGATTGGAACATTATAAATTGCCTGAATAGGTCGTCAATATAAAACATTACAAAACTTGTAAACATAATATAAATTGTGTGACCGCTTCATGACATTCAATATCTGGCCCACGCCTCTTTCAAGAACTCCACATGGCCAACACAGTGAAAGAGATAAAATGTATCAGGGCTCTGTAGATGCGTAAAAGGTAAAAGGAATCTGGTTGACGGCTGCTAAAATGGCAAGCAACCATCAATCAGATGTTTTTTTTTTTCTTTTTGATCAGTAAAATACATAAAACCTAAACAACTAATATAACTTTTATTAACTACACTTTTAATTTTCTAACACTCAGACTACTCACTATAGTCTCAGACTTTGTGGGGGAGTGGTTATGCTCCTCAGTGCTTCTCTCCTCTCCTTGCTTCTTTTATAAGCTGCTCTTCACTTTCTACGCTTCAGCCACTTTTGTCTTTCACTTAACTCATTGATTCTTTTCTTTTTCCGTCTCTACATTTAAATTTATATCATTAAATCAAACATTCTTCCAGTGCATTTTACTTAACACTAAGGTGTGAAAATCTAGGCAGAACACACTTGCACACACTGAGCTTCAACATGAACATTACTACATTTAACATATGCATGTATAAGATTTATGATCAAAAATAGTGATTCATTTACAGTTTTTCCCAATTGTTTACACACATTTTCTGAAAGCATGCCTCATATTGTCAGAACTCTACACACAAATCAAAAAACACACACACAATGGGCAAAACCGTTCAATTCTCCTGCAAAATTAAACTTTACTTTCAAAACAATGTAATTTCTTCTCAAAGTGGTATTTTGTTTTCAAATGACACACACAATCCATCACATGAATAGACATTTATAAGTAAATAAACATATATAACCAGTTGATCGCTGATGTGCTTAATTTAAAACACTATGACCATCATTCATCATAATGACTTACTGTAAGCCTTTTTTTGTTCAGTGTTACACTTACTACAGACTACACTTACTACACTTACTATAGGCCTACATAAGTGCATTGTAAAATATTTCAGAATTTTTATACAAAACACACAAATACACGTTACCAAATATATTTTACTGTGAGTGTACAATTTGAGTGTAAAGCAGGAATTGTGCTTGTAGTTTAGCAGAATTGGTTCAGGGGGTGGGTGCATCAGTTACACGTTGTAGTCATTGTGTCTCAAGTACAAGTACTTACAACTTACTGTTGTGTGTAAACAACTAAGAAAAACTTAGTTG
>JAUMHI010000054.1:1022424-1043381 GCA_032359435.1 Enteromius unitaeniatus | reverse complement strand
TCACAGTGTTATGGTACAGACTACCACTACTTGGCCTTCAAGAATGATTCCAATCAAGTGCAAGGCATTGAAGGGCTATGTTAATTTAATATTTTTTAACATATTTAACTTTAATATATTAAAAGAATAGACCACAAAAAGATGAAAATTGTCATTTTCTCAAATTGTTATAAAAACGCATGATTTATTGATTTTGCTGAACACAAAGACACAATTTTCCATTATCTTTAAATGTGTTCTGCGAAATCATCATGCCAACCTGACATTGCATAAGGGTGACTAAATGAGAAAACAGGTGAACAGTCCTTTTAATGCATTGAAAACAGATTGATGACTTACATGAGAGGTCAGGCCAACGGTCAAGCACCTTGCGACGACTTCATCAAATATGTTCACCTCACTGGTAAAATAAGAAATAAGTTGTCATTTTAGTTGTCGATAACCATGCCATCACAAAATAATTAAGAAAACAACGCTGCTTAATGGCAAAGTAATGGGTCTGGGTGGAGGAAACGTTAACGTTAATCAATCTCAGAAGTGACTTCCACGTACCACAGAAATGCATGATTACACTATTATTGTTATTATTATTATTATTGTATAGTTAAGTATCTAATAAGTTTTAGTATTACAAATCAAAATGGTAACTTATATCAGTTATCATAGTTATCATAATCCATATCGTTAACGTTAGTTGACGGCTGGCAAAGTTTGACCATGGCTGAGTAGTATATTATATATATATATATATATATATATATATATAAACAAACCACAAAGATTTAAATGAGCATACTTAACCTAAAATCACTTTATATCTAATGTTACAGAATTTTACTTACCGAGCACAAAAGAAAACGTCTTGAACCGTGGTGTCAGCAAGAGAACAGGCGAGGGCAAAAGGACCAACCAGTGCATTAGTTCTCTTGTTGCTAGGCAGGACTCCTTCTTGCATGGCCAATCACATTAAATAAAGAACTGCGTATGTGAGCATGTACGCGCGGGCGATTTTCAAACTATAATGTGTCAGATTTCCGGTAAAGCACATTCTCTATTAGTAGTTGTAATGTGATAATGTAGTTTTGAGTTCACTGTAGATTTTAAAGGCTAGTTTACTATATGGACCACAGAAAGACTGGCATTCATTGTGCAGTTAGGTTGTCGTAATATTTGGTTCAAGCTGAATGTGAATGTAGGGCACCCTATGATTTGCATGTCCATCTGAAGGGTGTAAAAGCTCCTTGGCTTAGGTATATAGTATAGTGTATATATACACACACACACACACACAAACCAAGTGTCACAGAAACACAAATATGCAAATATGTTAATATTATGTCTAGATTTATTTGCATTATGGTGAATAATTGTAAATAGAACAACATTTTTTGATCAAAAAAAGAAACTTAAGGTGTACAGTCAAAACTATATTTGAGCCTATAAATCACCTATTTTTTTAAAGGATTAATCATGATTTTGAGCTCACAACACTTGAAATCTTAAGTTTATGTATTTTGATGGTAAATAAGTTAAATTAACTCAAGTTTTTAAGGAATGGGACCAAAATGCAAATTTTTAAGTAATGTTTAGTCAACTGGACTTGATTATTTAAGTAGAAACAACATTAGGGTTTACAGTGTAATACAGACTTGCATCAAAAATAATAACAATAAACATGAAAATAATGTTGCAAAATATATGAATGTATGTATGTAAACAGCTCTAGAGGGAACAATACTGACCTTATTCATCTCAACTAAGTTCAGTGTTGATTTAATTTAATTCAGAAACAGTGTCAATTAGGCAAGGTTTCACAGTGTCAGTGTTTCCAAAACTCATTGCACTGGCTAGGGTATTCTTGGTGGTTGCTAGGCAAATGAATCATGTTGATTCTGACAAATATTTAAAATGTAATTATTCTTTGCTCAGAAATGGGAGATTTTATATTATGCAAATGCTGAGGTGATCCTGTCCTAAATCAGTTTATGATGATAGGCCAACAGAGATGAATGTGCGTCTCCCCCATGCTCTGCTACTGTGGCACCTTCCGCTCATATTCTCTTTACGGCACTGCTCACGCAACACTATAACGCTGCCCTAACGTCACTCTAATCTCAATATGCCAAAAAAAAAAAAACAGAACTATGAAAGCACCGTCATGCATGTCTTTGTCGTCTGGTTGCGCTGAGTAAATAGGGGCTAAATGCTTGCCTCTTATCATCGTTGTTAAAATAGTTACTAGCTGTGAAGATGAGTTTAAGTTCCCTCAAGCCTCCAGGGACCCATTTTTTTCATAGACCTGTCTCTGACGTCAATGCCCTGGCTGTCCTGTGGATTGTCACAGCAGACGTTTAAAGAAAGAGGGAATGTGTGTGTTTAAAGATTGCAGCAGAAGCTTGAAACCTTGCAAAGCAATACGTAGAGGAGGAGTTCAAAATCATATGTGTTGTGTTTGTGGCTTTTAAGTACATGTGCATGTGGTTGTACTGTATGTGTAAATATAGGGCTTTGGCAATTCTGCATTTATATGTTCATTTGAATTGAATTGCACATGCTGAAAAAAGTAACCTACAAAAATGGTCAAATCTAAATCTGAAAACATAAAAGAAAAAGCATCACTGAATCAACCGGAGTACATTATTTATAACTTCAAAACTATTTTTATTTGTTAAATCAGGTTAAAAAAATCTCCTTAAAGGGAGGTTATTGTGCTGGATGTTTAATTGGAATCTAAATTATAATGGGAGGATGATGAAGTAACTCTCTGCAATTTAAAGAAATGCAATTAAACAAATAAACTCATTATTATATAGGCCAAATTCATTATTTAATATTAAGCAGTAAGTCTTATGTTTTATTACATCATTAAAGGTGAAATATCTTAAAATAAATGAGGTAAATTAGTTCAATTAGAATGTGTTTATTAATATGTTTTGACATAAATTAATACATTTAATATACACTGTAAGAAACAATATGTAGCAAAAACATAATTTATAATTTAGTTTCTTTGAATTTTAATTCTACATCCCATGTTTGCTATCCCAGTTAAAATTAAAAAACTGCTGTAAAGGACTTGGCAGGGTGAGAGTGGGAAAATACAATTTAAAAACATGATAACATTTTTTTAACAAAAATGATCAAATTACCCTTTGCAGAATTTCATGATGGCATTCTTTAAATTAATTACAATCAAGAATGAACTTTTCTCTGCAGTCTGATACAATCAACACAGTCCCACTAATCAAAAATAAATTCATAAATAAGTGTTAGTGTATTATGCATAAGCTCTTAAATTGGACTGTCTAACATATTTTTGCTAAGACAAATTATGATACTGCACAAATATATATGCTAATATTCCATTTTGAACATAGACTGTATTAAAGTGATTTAATTTACACAAATAGGCTGAACTTCTTTTTCCAGTGGATAAAAATGTAATAAAACATATTGGAGTTAAAGCTTTTACAGTCTTGTTTTCAGTTAGAGTGAGCAAATTTACCTTCACCAAAAAGGTGCTCAGAAAGTGTGCTGTATTTTTAATATGTGCGCATTATCATGAAGCCCAGCATATAACATCTATATCATAAATACTTTGTTTACGTATATAGATTTTTTTTTCATTGCATTATTTTTGGGGCAAAATTACTTTTTACAATGTTTACACTGTTATCACTGTTCACTATGACCTATACAAATAACAAATATACACAAAAAATATATATAAAATACCCACCCCCCGATACAGATCTTCTCTAGATCTTTCAGGTTTCAGGGCTGTCCTGAAAATTGTAGACCCCTCCATGATTTCTAAGTAAGAGAACTTGCAAAATGACAGGGTGATCAAATACTTATTGTCCTTGCTGTATATATAATTCAATATTTTACATTTGGGCAAAAAAGATTTTGTTACAGGATCTCAATAAAACTATTTGACTTACAAATCTTAATTTCCAGCACCTCTAAGCTCGCTGATGTTAAGAGTAATACCACTTGAACATACAGAGCTTAGGAAATCCCTAAAAGCCGCATGACATAATAACCGCAGTCTGGTCTGTGAATGTTTCCTCTGCCTCCAGGCTCTAAACACAGGGTAGTTAGAACGGGAAAAAGAGGTAGCTGTAAAATTACTCTTTTTATGTCTTGTCCACAAAGTCCCAACTGACATTTCTGCTTTACATTTTCTTAATGGATCAGCATTCATCAGCCCTGAGCTCCCCACCCACGTCACTGTTGGTCTCCTCTGATGTGGCGTCTTACTGTGTTACAGGGCAGGTTCCTTCATACGGTTATTACCCTGTAATTCACTCTGCTAGGGTATATACAGCTATTTAAAGTGTGGTTGCGTGGTAAAAGTGATGAAGTGGTGAACTAGAGAGCTGCCATATGTCAAATCAAACAGACACAGGATCTCTGGTGCGAAAGACCTACTGTAGTTTATGTAAGTTTAAATTGACCATGTTCCCTTATAATGTCAGAGAGGAAACGCATTAGGATTATCATTTGATGAAGATTTGACTCGATGTGGACGTATTCCCCATGCAATATATCATTATATGGGGATGTCTGAGGGTTCCTGTCATTAATATAGTGCAATATACAATCACCCATTCATTTGTTTTCCAAAATGTATTGGATCTATGTAGGGCTGCAGGGATGTTGGAGCCGATTCAGTGTCTTGGGCCAAAGGCATGGAAAACACCCTGGGGTGCGTTTCCTGTACAATGACGAAACTCAAACAGTGCAGTATGATGCATCCGCAGAGAAATTATAGCTAGCTAGTCAAAACTGTTTTACTAAAAAGTTGCAACTTGCATGTTTATAATTTGAGCAACGTTGGTTCAACAATATATACAGTAGTGTTACTGTTAAAGGGATATTTCACCCAAAAATGAAAATTCAGTCATTAAAAACTCTCATGTTGATCCTATCCGATAAGACATATGTTCATCTGGACACAAATGAAGATATTTTTGATCAATTCTGAGAGCTCTCTGACTCTCCCATGACAGCAATGTAGTTAACAAAATCAGTGTCCAGAAATGTAGCAAGGAGGTCATTAAAAAAATCCATGTGACATCAGGGGTTCAGCCTAATTTTACAAAGCTATGATAATACTTTCTGTGTTCAAAGAAAATAAAAATAATGACTTTATTCATTATTAAAGTAAGAATTAACTTTTCACGTTTTCTCCATGTCAGTATAACATATGTAAATTAAGCATGCTGTTCTGTGTTAGCTACATCACACGGATGCGCTGTGTAAACAACATAAACAACATAGAAAATGTATCCACACATACATATTGTAACGATCAGCTGGATGTGCCAGCCCGGCTCAGGCGATGGCATTCCAGCGCCCAGCGAACTCTCTATGTTTTGTGTTTGTTTTCATGCACCCATTGCAATGAACTCATGTCTCTGCCTACCTTGTATGTTGCCTCGGTGTTTGATTCATTCCACCTCATGTGTTATCTTGGTTACTTGTATGTTCTCCACCCATTCCTGATTGTTTGCACCTGTATAAATACCCCAGACTTTCTCTCATTCCCCGCCGATCATTGTACATGGCTCATCCCGTCTCTGTAAGCGTTTTCCCCTCTGTTTTGCCTCTGTTTGACTCCCCGTTACCGATTTCACCTGTTTTGACGACTCCGCCTGTTTGACTTCTCAGGATTCTGTACGGTCCTCGATCGACCCCAAGGATATTGGATTTGTCTGTGCCTTGTGTTTTCATTATTAAATATTTGCGAAAAGATTCAACTGTCTCAGCCCGGGAGTGAGAAGTCCGGGAGTGAGAAGCAGAGACAAACACACAAAAGGAGTCCTGGGCGCTGGAGTGCCCTCCAGTGGCCTGAACGGGCACAGCCAGCTGATAGTTACATAGCCCCCCCCCCCTAAAGGGCGGCTTCCAGACAGTAACGTCCTCCAGGGCGGTGCAGATGGCGGAGAATTTTACTTGGGCGGAGAGACAGGGGAAACCTCCTCCAAGGCGGCGTAGAAGGGGGAGAAGCATCCTCCTGGGTGGACCAGATGGTGGGAACGCCCTCCAGGGTGGATCAGGTGGCAGGAACACCCACCTGGGTGGAACGGATAGCGAGGCCATCTTCCAGGGTGAAGCGGAAGGCAGCAGAATCCACAGACTTTAATCACAGACAGAGTCTGGTGGATCGCCCACACGAAACCCAAACCCTGGACACAGCTCCTTGTACCGTGTAACAGGGTTATGACCTGTTCCATGTGGGCTAGCAACTGCGAGGACCTTAGGCTGCGTAACCAGGACAGGCTGGAAATTACATGACCCCTCAAGTTGTGCTACAGGGCTGGAACCCGTTACTGACTGGTTAGACACCATGAGGGCCATCATACAGACTGGACATCATACAGCACTCCTGGCTGTATGACTGCGAATGTCTGGGCATGAAACAGATTCTTAGGCTGATAAACCGTGACTGGCTGGGTTGAACATGACCCCTCGTATTGTGTCACAGGGCTGGGACCCGTTACTGATTGGTCAGAAATAGTGAGGGCCTTCCGCAGCATGTCTGGCTGCGTAACCGAATCCGACTGGGTAACACACGACTTCTCACGCTGTGGCACACCCCCTGCGAGCGGATCTGACACCGCTGAGATGGCTGGCAGCTCCCTTAGCTGTAGCCCTGTGCTCAACTGGACCTCACACAGCCTCTCGCTGGGTGTCGACATAACCACCTTCTAGGGGTGAAACGAGGATAGCAGGAATGGCGGTCAGCTCTCCTAGCTGCCGCCCTGTACCCAGCTGGACATCACTCAGCCCCTCGCAGCGAGTGATGGGAACAGCACCCTCTGTGGGCGTCTTGGGAGTCACTGGCATGATTGACAGCTCCCCTAGCTGTCGTTCATTACCTGGCTGAACATCACTCAGCCCCTCACGCTGAGTGATGGGAACAGCGTCCCTTGCGTGCGTCTTGGGAACCACCGGCGTGGTAGACAGCTCCCCTAGCTGTCGTTTCGATACCTAGTTGGGTTCCCGGACAAGACTCTACATCACACTGCCCCTCTCCCTACGTGATGATGTCAGAACCCGTCGCTAGCGTTTCGGGGGTTGCTAGGACGGGTGACAGCTTCTCAAGATGTGTAACCTGAACCGACTGGGCTTGGAACAGCACCCCTGGCTGTATAACTGGAGCTGACTGGACCGGAAATAGTCTCTTAGGCTAAGAAACTGTGACCATTAGAGCTTTACATGGCTTGCCACACTGTGAAACAGGGCTTGCTGAGAGCAGCTCTCCTGGCTGCAAAACAGATACTGGAGGACTGGCAGGGCTGCACAGAGTCAGGGTGCAAAAGACTGGGTAGCTCCTCCTCCATAGTAGACGGAGTCTCGCGATTGGCCGCAATTTTGCGCTGTTTCTTGCAATCGGCGCCATCTTGCACTGTTCCTTGCGATCGACTGCCATTTTGGGTTGCTTCTCGCGATCGGTGTCCATCTCGGGCTGCGCCTCCTCTTCGGCGGCCATCTTGAAGGCAAGCTGGAAGATACTCTGAATCTGATACTCTAAAGTGCCGGCAGACAACGTTAACGGAGGCATAGGCTGAGGCAGAGTAGTAAACAAGGCAAAACATCAAAATACCATTAAACAGGGTCCTTGGAGAGAGACAGAGGGAAAGTCCAGATCCAGGCAGTAATCGTCAATGAATAATCCAACAGGTAGAATAGCTAAGAGCTAGGAACACGAATGAACTAGTAACAAACAATGAACCGTGACAACAACTAACACTGAGCGGCTTTTATGCCAGAGGATGTCCGGATGGAAGTGAACAGGGCAGTGACAATGGTTTCAACAGAAAGTGGTTGAGCACACAGAAAAGAGTACATGAGTTCATGATAAAAGTCCGGGAGTGATAAGCAGAGACAAACCCACAAAAGGAGTCCTGGGCCCTCCAGTGGCCTGAACCGGCACATCCAGCTGATGGTTACACATATACTGTTTACGTTTAGTGGGTACTCTCCAAAATGGTGCAGGGAAGATGAATTGTTGAACAAAGTAATTGTTTTCATTTTCTTTTATTTTCTCATCTCTCATTGTCCTGGATTTTCTAATGTGCATTCATATGCATTAATCCATTTAGAAATGTCACTGTTTCTTAATATACGAAAATATAGTATAGAATTAAATAGAATGAATGGTATAGAATGTAGTGCATGTTAATTTGCTATTGGTTCCCAAGAGCAAGTTTTATGCAAGTTCACTTATTATACTAAGTTCTAAACACAGGTCAAAAGCTGCAGTTCTAACCCCACAAATTTGCCATTGTTTGTTGGAACTATGGTTTCATGAAACACTAAATCTGGTAATGACTATATATTTGGATAATAATGTTTTTAGAACACACCCCTGAACAGAGGGCCAGTCCATAACAGATCAAACTTCACACTGCAAATCAGCATCAATTAGAATTTTAATTCTTACAGACATGTTATGAACTTTTTCTGTGTCAGAAACTGCTCTAGAAATGTTCACAATGACATACAATCCAGAAAGCATGCTAAAAGCTATAATTTTCTGTTGTTTAAACAGGTCTCACATTACAGAAATACTGATGTGTTCTCCAACTTGCTCTGACTTTTTTTTTTTTGCAAATTAACTACAAGTCTAATAAATTAACTGTGTCTGAAAATGCATTCTTACCAGTTGAAGAAACAATATGCAAGCCCTTATTTTCTCCACTGATTCAAGAATCTGAATGCTTAGTCACCAGATGAAGAAATATTTCTAAGTTTTGGAAAGTGTGGGGTCCAACAGACGTCAATGGGACGTCAAAATGATACAGGAAATCCTTTGAATAAACCTCAGGGTAAAAAAAGGATTCTGGAAAAGAAACCCAACTCCTGTAATAATTACAAAGAACTGCGCTGCAAACTTGTGCATGTCATACTGGAGCAATGAACTGAAACATCACAAAGGTGAAGGTGCATTATTGACTCAAGATGATATAAACAATACCAGTGCAAACAAATATTTGGCATTAATATTTATTTTTATGCAAATGGAAACCATTTGCATTCCATTCTCAATGCTGTCCTTTCTGTAGCCTGAAGCACCTAATGCTGTTGTCACCTCTGGCTTGCTTAGTTGGGGACACCTGATTTCTAGTGATTATCGTTGTCTTGACTACTGAGACCGTCTCTGCATTTGATAAATAAATAGTTTAATCTCGTCATTATACATTACCATCACTCTGTTCTCATACTTGATAATGTTCTGTGCTTTGCTACAATCTGTATTGTTAAAAGTGCTATATAAATAAAAGTGACTTGACTTGACTAGACTTAAAGCAAGTTATACATATCAAAAAAATATGCAAATAAGGTATATATGCAAAAGGCTATTAACTCTTGACAGAGTTTAAATATTCTCTGTACTGTAATTGACACTGTGTTGGTTATGATAAACTTGGAAAATATACAGGTGATGTGATACTTAATAATGCATTAAGGTTTCTAACAAAAATGTGCAAACAAACAAAATCATATTGTTTATATTTTCCTGTCTTTATTCCCCTTCACCTTGACAAATATAGATAGAAATGTAAGTAATGAAAGAATATAGCTATATGTATAATTATGTGTCCTACATCTCAGAAGCACATGCTGTCAAGTTTTTAAATTCACTTTTTTTTGGAGTGATTTTAGCTTTTTTTTTTAAATCCACTATACAAAAAACATAAAAAATTACACCTGGACGTTATGCAGAATATAATGCTATCATTTATTATTTAAAGTCCGTTTGAAGGTTTGCAGAAAAATTGCAACTAGGGTTTGCACAGCATTAATACAATATCTTATGGGACAATGGGCTATTTGTATTTTATATAGTCAATATAGTATATAGTTTCTATTTTATAAACGTCGTTGCTGCAGGAGTAGTTTGTCATTAGTGAGCCGTGCAAAACCGAGAAACTGAGATTTGTCCTTAACCCACAGAAAGCACACACACACACAGTCATTGACGCGTGCTGACGTCAGAGCGCGTCAGTCCGCAGCAGCAAACAGTTGATTTCTCCAGTTCTGCCGCCTGCCTCATCACTATATATATGCGGCGGTTTATGGTTCCTGACAGCGGGATTTTTAGGCACAAATGGCATTACTCTCGCTGACTGTGAAATCTAGAAGCCAAGGAAACAAAGTCGAACTGCATGTACTCAGAAGAACCCTAAGTGCACCAACATTGTCTTTATAGCGGAGAATGGCCTCTAGTGGAAGCGTTCATGAATTCACCCATTTGTCCTTACACGCTGCTTTCATATTAATTCCCCAGCGTCCTGCCTCGACACTATAACATAAGAGGATGTCCAACCCTGAGAAATGACGCCCCCACTCCCCCCCTGAGCAGTGGGAAAACACACTACAGCAGTCTGGAGCAGAGCAGCTGCGCCAGAGTGCGGCGCAGCCGGGGAGGTGATACGCGAACGCTGCCGCTCTCAGTGCCGTTCTCCGGCTCCACTCAAGACGAGCCCTCTTCGCCTCTTGCCTTCACTCCCAGCCCTGTACTAGGAGGAGAGGACGGGGAGCGTCTGCATACTGGACGTAGACACTACGGGGCGCGTAAAACACGGCGCTCCATACATACAGACTTGACGCGCTTTGATGTCACCCGGATCGTTTCATTTCTAACAGCGGGTCGACATTACTCTAGACGCATATCACACCAAGAGTTATCATTACTCGCTTGCGGTCAGACATGGAAGATGGTCCGCCTTCCACAAGCTGTTTCCGAAGGTTCACGGACTGTTTCCTTGGTTCAAGTAGGTATACTTATTATTTCCCTTGCGTCCTAGTAAGGAAGGGTGTCGCAAAATGTACCGTTTTTGTTGCGCACTTGCACTGCGTTGCGGCTGCATATTGGCAAACTTTTGCATTTATCTTTTCTTTTTTTTTTTTTTTTTTCAGTTTGGCTGGTAATATTTGCGCAGCGGCTGCAAGATAGTGTGAATGATTATGCCCATTACAGTTAGTAGTTTATATAATTGTCTGTCATCACCTGTTATGTGTGTTTGGATGAAGTTTTTAGTGCAGTAGCTGGGTGGGGACATGTACATGTGAGTGAGGGAGATATCTCGTCATTTGAATGAAATGTTAGAAAGAATTCGATTTTGTGATTTCCTTTTTCATTTAAAATGCACAGCGAGGAGACACAAGGCTATTGGAATGTAAATTAGAATTTTTTTTTGTTAATTGTCTCATGCAGGAGCAAGCCAACAAATGCAGAGACTAAACTGTGGTCCTGGTTTGTAAAAATAAATAAACAAATTCCCCAGGTAATTAATTTAGTAGTTGATTAGACTGCCAGTCAGGGACAAAGTAGCAGTATTTACCCTTTTGTTATATGTCTGCATTTACTAATAGTGCTATTTAATTACATAAGCAGATGTAGAAAGTATAAATCACATGGAAGATCTTTAAAAGGTTTTTATATGAAACAAGACTTGTTGGACGGTACATGCGGTTTAAGTCTTTGTGTCTACATTTGGAGATATATGAGCTATAATAATAATAATGTATGCACGATTGAGATTTGTTGCTTTTAACTGTACCCATGAATTCAATACAAGTGTATTAATTGCTTATTTTATAAATGATATTATAATGTCACGTGGCATGTTGCCTAAAAAAAATAAAAAATGCACATATTTTTGCTACCCATACATAAAGCTTGATTGAGTTGCAAGAACACAGATATGACAAATATTAAATTATTGTACCATATTGAGCCGTTTCAAAGTTTCTTTTTGCATGCATTTCATTTATTAGTTTAAGCAGTAAACTTATGTAAAGCTTTATCTTTCTAAGTTAAAGCTTTAGTAACCTAGTTCATTGAAAAGGTAATAAACGGCAGTCAGTAAAAAAAGTTAGTTGTAATATAGGGAACTATACTGTTGTCACAATGCAAAGATGTTGATGAAGACCTAATCAGTGCTCTCTGTTGCACACTTTGATCGCAGTAATTTATCAGAATGAAAATGTTTAGATGGAACTTGGAAGAGACTTTGTATTTTTTTCAGAGCTTCACGTGCAGATGATGTATTTGATGTTGTCCTCAGTGCAGTAGCTTAAAGTGTATGTGCAGGACAGTGTGTTTCTGTGACCTCCACTGATGGATATCATGACAGAATTAGCATTAAAATCATTAACATGAGAGCACAATGTGCATCAGTGCTACTGATGACAGGTAAGCAAGAATGTCACATGCTTTACTGAAGAAGTTGTTGCAGTCTCGGTGGATGTATGCAAAATTCATACCATTCACACTGTAGAGCATTTTCTTTAAAATGTTATTGGCAGATAACAGGCATAAAAAAACAGAATAGTAACTCTCTATAAACTTCTATATTTACCATACATCTATACAGTACTATTTGTACATTCATCAAGCAAAGTTAAAAGAGTGTTTATGAATGGGCAAAAGAAATAGACTTTGTAATATAAAAAAGTCAACATAAAAGTCAGAATTGGTTTACTTTAGAATTTAGATTTCTTGTTTTAAATCAAGTGGTATTAAAAAAAAAACCCCAAATAAACATTATTAACATTTCAGTTAACTTCATAAACCTTACAACAAGACATACGTTATAGGAACACTGATGTTGTAATTTTACTTTGTTGTTGTAGTAAGAGCAATGAATTATGATGGTTTCATGCTGTCTGCAGCTGATAATTTGCGGCACAGAACACGCTGTGGTCTGCGTAAACCATGTTTATTCACGTTGCCAGTCAAGCAGTATTTATTGTAGTCTGGGTTGTATCTTTTCTTACTTTGTGTAGTTTTCAAGTATGTCATGCAACCTCTTCATATTGGCTTCTGTCGCTGGTTTCTGCCTGGTGACAGATTCATTTATCTCAAAATATTATAGATTTTCTATTGACTCGTTGTCTTTGACATCAGCAGCACAGATATGGGAACCCTGTTTATTTTGCTACGCTAACTGTATAGGCGATTGCTTTTAGTTGCGTTTTGTCTTTTACAGTTAGTATTATTCCTGTAGTTTACAAATAATAATAAAAAAAAGATCTACAACCTATTTCTGTTGTATTATATTATTTTTATTCTTGCTATGCAGGAGATTACAATATATTTTAACTTGAATTCACAACCTATATACTTATATGTTGCACTACATATTTGCACGAGTACCTTTGGTTTTATTAAACAAGATATTCTGAAATGACAGGAAAGTGGAAGGAGAGAAAGAGGAGAAGAGACCAGGACATGACACAAGCCACATGATTTGGCTGATGAACTAAATATTATCAGAGAATCCTATCAAAACCTTCCAAATCAATATTAGTCAGGATCAATGGAATAAATTCCTCATTCTGGAGGGAAAAACACCCCAAAAATGTACACTGGTGTTACTGCAGTGTTCTGTGGTGAGAGTGGTGAAGATGTTCGATGTGTTGAAGGGAGCTTGCGGCTGGTGTGTCATTGCATCTCTCAGAGGCAGTGCTGAGTCTGGGCTTCCTGCTGCTGTCTGCGAGGCTGCTGATATCAGCAGATCACCACACGCAAACAATGGGAATACAGCATTGTTTTCTACTTAGCATTTTTTGGCAGGTATCTTCTTTTTTTTTTAAATTTACATTTTTGGATACTCATGAAATCACGCAAACCGAATCACTCATATGCAAATTGATCATGAATTATCACATCCAAAATAAAAGATATTGTTTATATAATATATGTATAAATACACACACATACAGTATATATTTTACACATATTTACATGTAGCCTATATAATTATAGGTTGTTCGTATAAATGGTATCATATATAAATATATTTAATATAAATGAAACATTTTTCTAAAATACTGTATATACATGTGTCTGTGTGTGTGAGAGTGTGTTTATACATATATATATATATATATATATATATATATATACATAGCACACACACACACATATATATATATATATATATATACAAGTTTCTTTTGGATTCGATTAATCAATAAAAAAATACAACTGTTCATGTTAGCTGAGGTCCAATAAATAATATTAGCATTAGTTCTTATTGTAATACTGTAAGTGTTGCAATTAAAATGAAGTAAAATGAATACACGTTTTATAGGTGTTTTTGATTGTTAGTTCATGTTAACTAATTTAACTGTTAACAAACATAACCTAATTGTAAAAGGTTGCCAGTTACTCTTATGAGCCAGTTACTTTTAAATAAATGGTTAGAAAGTCTTACCAATCAATCTTGAGTCGTTTATTTAATTTATACATTTCTTATGATTCCATCTAAGGATGACTTTGGGTGTTAGAATTTAAGTTCTTTTTTATTTCATTTTTGTTTTATTGGCTTTGGGTGTTAGAATTTAAGTTTTTTTAAAGAATTTATTTTATTTTTTTAATTGGATTCCTGCTTATATTCAAAGATTTTTCAATACTTAGTGCACTGTATGGTGAAATTTAAATAAATGTGCTAAATAAAGCGAAATGACCCAAACAAACAATTTTGTTGCCAAATTTAATTTGATAGTAACTAGTAAGACGCTATCTCACCCGTGCAACAGATAGTTTGGCAAAAGTAGTTTGGCCTTATGATGGCGTTTATGGGAATGTCTGGGACGAATCATGCTACTGATGGTGCAGTGTTGTTTTATATCAGCCCTGCCCTAGCATGTGTGATGGACCTCTCCACAGAGACCGTTTCTGAGGCTACTCCAGGTCAACACTAATGTGATCTGACAGACCATCTACAGAGTGCTTAACTCAATGAAGAACGCTGCATTGTCATGCAGGAAGCGCTCATCGAAGACACTTCCTCCCCCAGCTGGATGTCATTTAATCATCCCAGTGAATTCCCTTCTCAAACGGCCTTTCACTGAACACGAGTCAATGAAACTGCTTCGCGTGATATACATTCAGCAGTCTGCCAGACGTACAGAATGTCGAGACAAAAAGTTCAGCATTGACCAGTGGACAGTTTGACAAGTATCTTTTCTTTCTCGATTCATGGAGGTAGCAAGACATTAATGCACGTCTGAATCCAGTGTTTGAGTAATGTTCTGTTTATTAATATGTCTTTATCTGTCTTTTGAAAGCATTATTAATGTGTCCTTCGATGCAATATCTCATAATCCCGTTCATCTCTTGGTGAAAAGAATAAAACAGTGTTTGATAAAGGAGTTAAAAATAAGTTGTTTTTTTTTTACTGAATTATAAACATTGCAATCATTACATACAGTATTTGTTTAGTTATGTTTAAAGCTCATTTGAACTGATTTGATCATTAAAACAACACATTAGGACTTTAGACCTTATATGGTTTGTACTGTAGTAGTTATTTAATGTCTTTTATTTACATCGTCATTACATGTTTTACACATATATTTAGATGCATTAACCATAAAGAAGTAACAATAAACTGTGTCAGTCTGCAACTCATAATGCAATGCAAGTATGAGCTGAATTGTTTTCTCAGTGCCACAAGGGCCAAAGCGTTAACATTCTTCTTATATGGTTAGTTCTCTCGTTCAGGTCAAATACTGTTAACAAACTGTTTTAAGAAAATCTTTTTGAAGAATTTAGAATTTAAAAGTTCATCAAACTGTCAACATTTTCCATTTTTAAGACATTGTCAGGTTAAAAATAGTTCAAGTTAAAAAATGTCTTGCGACCCCTGCATTCTATTCCATTCCTAAAGACTTCGGCCCAGGACCATCCTTACTGTTGAAGCCTCGAATTTTAGCTACATTGTGATGACAGTAAAAGAACATTTGAAATGTGGAAAACTTAAGCAGGAATCTCATTTGGTAGACTCATGGGGTCATCATAAAATTTCCATGGCATGAGCTCACTCAGTTACTCAGCACCCTGTTCTTCTGATGATGTCAGCTGACACTGAACTGCAGCGCTCCTTTATGACCTTGTGTTAGGAATCTCCAAAAGCAGATTGTGAGCTTGCTGTTCTCATCAGAGCTTTCTTTGGTCCCATTGCTCTGCTGGAAACAGGAGTTCTCCAGATGTGGCGGGTGAAATTCAGCATCTTTGGCCTCCTGCGAGAGCAGCCCTGTCAGATCAAGTACTCCTCCCCCTCACTTTAGAACGTGTGGATGGGAATTGTTAGGAATTTTATGATTTGAAGAGAACGGTTCTGATTCCACTTAATGAATCAGTTTCTTTAATAGTTCTATCATTAACTAAAACTATTTCTATTGCTGTGGTGAATTGATTCTCAATCCTATAAAGAACAGATATGTACTCAGATAATGCTTTATACATGCGCACACACACACACACACACTTACATATATATATATATATATATATATAAATATATCAGTACTGTATAACAGTCTGAGGCCACTAGTATTTTCACCAACAAAAAAATGCTTTTAGGCCGGTTATTTCTATCTTTTGCAGTAGCGTGTCAGTTGGAAATATCCAAACATTTACATTTCTAAACATTATTTTTGTCATTAATTGTAATAAAGCAGTGAGATTATTGTTTGCACAAGGAGTCTGACAACAGCCAGTGCTCCACACACACAGATCTGATCTGATCAGCATCCATTCTGTCTGCAGACAATACTGAAAATTGTAAACCCCTCCATGATTTCTTAGTAAGAGAACTTGCAAAATCACAGGGTGATCAAATACTTATTTACCTCACTGTATATATAAAGCAGTGTTTGGCTAGTTAATACTGTAACCTTAAATAGTAACATCTAAGACATAACTCACACAGTGGCTATAGACGTAAGTGATTACTCAAATCATTTGGCTGGTTGAGAAGTGTGAGATTTCTTTAATAAGAAATCAGGCTTATATTTTTTGCCTTGCTGATAGTACATTGATAGCAAATATCCTGTAAGTTTACATTCCAGTCTAGAATGTCATATTTGTGGGTTGGCTCGTTTGACACCCCGTTGCACCAACCACAGAAACATGCAAAAAACACTTCCCAAACCTTAGATTGCCATTCGTGAATTTGGCTATAGTTGTGCACAAGTAGGGCCCCATGAAATGTGTTTAATTATTTTCTTCCAGATTCTGTTTAATTGTTTCTAAAAAAAAATTTCTGAATTCAGTGTTTTATCTTTTTATACGAATTTATAATCAAAAATGGTGGTAATGAAATGAATGCCCAGTATTTAAGTGTTACAATAACATTTGAACAGTTCCTTTTCAAGTTTTGAGAAACAAAATACTGCACAACAGAGTGTACAGTTTAAATTAACACATGGGTGCAAAATTGTGATTTTCTTTAAGTCAAGTCTTTTTTATTTGTATAGCACTTTGTACAATACAGAGTGACTTAAAGCAGCTTTAATTGTAATGAAATATTTTGTTTTTATTGACAGAAGTACATTCTACAACATATGTTTTCAAGTCATTATCTCTTCCAGTTAAATCTGACATTTACTATGGCTTTTTGTATAGAAATGCTTCAGATGAGCCAGTGTTTCTATCTGCAAAGAGAGAGAAGAGAGAAAGGAGAATGCCTTGGTAATCCACATGCTGCCTCTGCAAACTTGGGTCCCGAACCTGAGGTTACAGCCTGAATCCCTTTCCTTGAGAAGAAAGCCAGGCAGGAGCAGAGCTTCCCATCTGTAAAACACCATTGAGTGTTGACAGAACATGCTCTGTTCCCAAACAAAATGACACACAAGAAGTGTGTGTCATCTCCTGATGCACTCCTCTCAAATCAGAGAGAGCTTTG
Source organism: Enteromius unitaeniatus (assembly GCA_032359435.1). Taxonomy (NCBI): domain Eukaryota; kingdom Metazoa; phylum Chordata; class Actinopteri; order Cypriniformes; family Cyprinidae; genus Enteromius; species Enteromius unitaeniatus. The sequence continues at coordinate 1,025,664 of JAUMHI010000054.1, read as the reverse complement.
CATTTTTCTAAGCTTGCCCAGCGAGTGGATTTCACACATGCACACACATACACACAGACAAGTGACAAAGAAGCTGATGACGTTTCGCATGGGCACCATGCATCTACAGGTGTTTCATATATCGGTTCACACTGATGCAGGGTCTCCCATTCACTCTGTGTAACATGCAGTCATACTGTATTTAAATAGTTTTTTTTGTGTACTTCAGTATTTGATGTCAGTAATCCGTATTGTGATTTGATTAATAGCCCTACCTTTTATTTTTTAGTCCAAATTCAGCAAAAGTCTGTGACATTTTGTGATGTACAATACATTTCATTTTTATGATTGGATTCTTCCCTCCACATTTTCCACATCACAGAAACCAGAGGGCCCAACATATGGTCCCTGAAATTGCAGAACACTTGATAAGGTCTTGATAATGTTTTTGTCATCATAATTTGTCAATGTGCCTTCTAGTGTTATTTACACATCAATCACAGTGAGCTAAAATATTGATCTGTATTGATCTGTAGTGACAGACGTTTAAAGGTCATGTTTTTGACACTAAGTTGTTCTCAATTATGCATCGTAACCTTCTTTTTTTTCATTTTCAAAACATAAAAAAATACAACACAAAAGCTCAACTTAGGCTCAAAATATAGTGGACAAGAAACCCCAAAAGAAAGTATGAGTGCTCATTTGTGTTGATCACCAGTGCAGGGGAAATAAAAACCCCCACTAATGCATTACAATATTGTGTTCCTCTATTTACCCTTTATGGAAAGTAATCAATTACGCAACTTTTGCAACTTTTGGGTTGTTTAATAGCAACAACAAGAAGAACAAAGTTATATTTTTGGCAACTGTAAAGGAAATTCATCTAAAACTGAAAGGGCCTCTGCACCTCACTCACAATTTTTCTGAACACAGGTCAGAGTCAGTGGATAAATGGGTAAAACAAAGTAGCTTGCGTTACTTATTAAAAAAAAAAGTAACATGTAACTTTAGTAGTTGCTTGAAAATAATCTCATTGCATACTTGTAATGCATTGGCCATTATTTAAATAACTGAATAAACTACTTTTTAGTCGTTTTTTTTCTCACTCTCATCATGGTACATCAGAGTGTCCCAATCATGAGAGTTTAGAGATCAAAATATTCGGAATAACCTGGCTGGGAATTCATAAAGCACAAGCTCTTGTGAACCTGTCTGAAAGGGCTCTAGTTAGGGGAGCACACAGTTACAGCAGTGGCTTATCTCAATCTCAACTGGCCATTTATAACCTGTACCCTTTCCTCCTAATGACCAAAACCAGGAGAGTGGAAATAATGCAAATTACCTTTCCATGAAAGTTACTGTGTGTGCGTGTTTATGTGTAGTGTTACTGTAAATCTACTATATGCGTTTGTTTCCTGGAGCACACATTTAAACCTAAATCTGTTAGGTTGTAGTATTTCTGATGAGCGTACATAAAACAAAATCTTTTGTAAAGTCTGTAAAATAAATAGATCGCTATTATATTAGTATTTTTCATTTATTCTACTCGTCTACCTTTGTCCATCACTGTCCCAGCCACACTGAAGCTCTTTCTCAGATAGGAAACATATGCTCCCCCCCCCCATCACACACCCACCCTCCCGTCTCACTCATGTCAGGCAACTGAAAAGTACTACCTTGGCAGTCTGCCCTTGACACCACTCCAGGAAGAGAGCAGTTCACAATAAACCAGCTCTTCTCTCTCACACGCTCTTTCGGTTTTGCTCTCTGCTGTTTTTGGTAACTGAAAGGTTTTGAGAGCTCTGACTCTTTGGACACCAGCAGTGAGAGGCTGACCCCACGCATTTATAGGCCTCCCTGGGAAAGGTCTTTGACATTCAGGCAACCAAAGTTTGAATCTGGCCTGTTGTGATTTAAGTTATGATTTTAAAACAGCCTGTAAGAATATAAAGGAGAGAATAGTTTGGATTTCGCTTTAAATAGTTTATTTACTGCAGTCAAGCTGAAAATAAAACTGATTTTCAGGACAAATCAGGTGCCAACTGTAACACTGTCTGAACTGTCTGAATAGGATTTTATCAGGACTTCTGATCATCCCACTGTAACCTCCTGCTCACCCTGTAAAAAGGAAGATATTATGTCTCCTATGAAGAAGTTCGGTCTTTTCACTGCTGTTTTTCCACACATCATTCCTCAAATAATGGAGACAAAGCTTTGTAAACAGGTCTGTCAGCTTAGTTTGAATTATGTGGGGGAACGGATGGAGAAAGATGCTTTTTCTGGCAGGATTTACTGTACCAAGTGTTTTATTTTTACATCTCTTGAGTCGTGTGGGGGGGAATCGAGACGCCCAGACGGCCAGCAGTCACACAGAAATAAAGGATTAGACTATCTGTCATTTCAACCATAATATTTTATGGCTTTATGCATTTATTTAATGTTTGGCACACATGTTGTCATGCTGTAAGCAAGCATCTGGATTCTTCAGAGATAAGAAAGATTCTTTATAGCGCGTGTATGAAGTCATGTGCTTTTTCTGTAAGTCCTCCAGCAGATTCTGAATGTGCTGTGATCTTTGGTTAAGTATTAACTCTGAGCAGCCACCTAAATTCTGGAAAAATACCAGTCCCCTTACTATTCCCAATGACCCATGCAGGACACCCTACTGAATATACTTCTGGATTTTTTGTTGTTGTTGTGTTCTAGATACGGGAGTGTTTCGTTTTGATTAATGTTGTGATTTGACTTTCAGAAAAATCTCAAATGAAGGTAATTCTAGCACACTGAGATGAATGCATAAATCACTGAATAGACTATAATTGGCTTTTGAAGTAGCCATCATCGCAGAACAGACCAGGACACTGAGTAACTGTGTAAGCTATTCATAAGCAGGTGCAGTTGTTTTAGAACTTTTTTCCTGAAAAAATGTAAATAGGAATGTTAATTTCGGTTAATTCATTTTTCTTAACTGACAACCGACAGTCGTTAAGCCATTATTAACAGAAAAGATGCATGTTAAATTATAATAAAATTAGAATTGATACATGGCTGTGAGCCTTTGAGGTTAAATAGGGACACCTGGGTGTATGGCTGACACATCGAAAATGGACGTGTTTAAAATTGAACTGGAAATTAGGTGCTGGGCGTCCGGTCAGAGGAGAGCTGGACCCAGCTAAGCCTGGTACTCCCAAGGTTTTTTTCCCCATTCTCTCATGGATGGGGTTTTGGTTCCTTGCCGTTGTCGCCTCTGGCTTGCTTAGT
>JAUMHI010000054.1:998729-1022324 GCA_032359435.1 Enteromius unitaeniatus | reverse complement strand
TGATAAATAAAGTTTAATTCTCGTCATTATACATTACCATTACTCTGTTGTTCTATTTGATAATGTTCAGTGCTTTGGTAGAATCTCTATTGTTAAAAGCGCTATAGAAATAAAAGTGATTTGACTTGACAATAGCCTCATAGACACACACACACACACACAGACAGACAAACTGAATGAAATGGTTAAACTATTATATTAATACAAACATGGACACACACACAGAAATGAAATGGTCAATACTCAGTAAGCATGCTTACACACAAACACACACACACAGACACCGAAATGAAATGGTCAAACTATTATATTAATACAAACACAGACACAGGCAAATATTCACACATATTGTGTTGCAATTTTAGATATTTGAAATAACGATAGGTAACAGTTATTGCAAGTCTTCTCTTTTGAAGAATTTATATGTTATTTTTAGGTTTCACTGTAAATATTATCTGGCAAAATTGTAAAAAAATTATGTGAAAAATGGTAAACTATCTCTAAATGTGATTTTAAATGTTAAAATAGTGATTTTAAAATGTCTCCATCAGCAAACATGAAAAGCACTGTTTGTGAGCTCATTAGTGGTCTTCTAGTGGTTATTAATTGCAAATTCTTACAGATCCCAGTTAAAGTGTTACAACTATTATAGTGTTTTTTGTCAAAACTGTTTGATTGACATAATTAATCCCGGAGGCAAAGTTGTTGAGAATGAGGAGCTATATGATATTATATAAGATGTAGTCTATAAGTGAATGTATAATGGATTTAAGGTCATTTACTCTGGAAATATTGTGTTTTTGAGGCCTCATTTAATGGTTATAGTGCCACCTATAGTGTCAGCTCTATGAAACTTTGCATGCTTGCTAAGACTCATCTGTCACATGTTTTAACCATATTTCATAAAGTTTTGTTTTTCTTTAGGTTTTATAGGCTTTTGAGTATGTGGCCACACCCCTTTTTAAATGATCCTGTTATAGCTACAAAGTACAAAATTCAAGATTTCAACTATTAATCTAGAGAGTCCAGAAAATTGTTCTGTATTGGTTTGATCCAGATTGAGCAACAAACCTGAGACTAGTTTGTAAAAGTAGTTTTTTTTTACATTTTAAATAATTAATGAATGGTTGGATTGACAGCATTAGTCCCAGAGACAAAGTTGTTCAGAATGTGGAGACCTATCATATGATATAAAGATTTAATGTTGTGTTAATGTATGGATATATTTTAAAATTTTATATTGAAATTTTATGGATATGTTCAAGAATTTATTGCCATAATTAACTTATTTATTTCCTGTATTTTTTTATCACCATAGTCCCTAAACCTAAAAAATGAATCCCATGCAGGAATGTAGGAAATGGGATTAAAATCGAGAACATTTTCCCCAATTTTCTGTCCCCCCTACTTGTACCCCCTTACACCTGTATATATGTATGTTAGGGCTGGGCAATTAATCGACATTCAGAACCTATAATCGATTGTTATATATACATTACATATTATACTGTAGATACATAAATTAGGGCCAAGCCCTAAAAAAAAGAGAATAAAGTGTGTAAAATAACAAACAGACGAAAACTAGAAACACGCAAATCACAAACTGTCCCTGCGGGGTTCAAGTAGGGCAAATCAATCGGTAACAGCGATCTGTAAATTTATAGCCACAGATTTTAATGCAGGTTTTAAGAAAATGCTAAATGTTATTCAGCACTCCTAGCAAAGAACAGAAAGATTGTGACCTTCTTTAGCTGAAGCACAACAGCAGCCCATGTGTTAAAGACACGATCTGTGCTGTCTGAAGAAAATGTGGACACACTCATCTTTCTGAACTTTAAAAAAAAATCCTTAAAAAATGATTGAAACAGAGTTCCATTTAAAAACAAAATGTTGTTTTCTTTCTATTAGTTTATAACTACAACAATATTACATTTCATTTTTTATAAGGAGCATTTGGTTTTGGTAATAAAGGAGGTTTTGTTTTATTTGCTGCTAAGAAGAAACCCCAGATGATGTGTGAAGTATAGCTCCATTGTTGTTCAAAGTAAAAGAAAAAAAACAAGATCATACTTTTATTTTAGTTTTAAGAAAAAAAAAGTGAAAAAAAAATCAAAGAAATTCTTTTTTTTTTTTTGCTGTATTGAAAACATACCGAACCGTGAGACCACTGTGTCGTATCGAACCGAACCATGATATTCTATATTCTAAAATGTAAAACTTCAAGTCAAGTTTCATTATTTTATCATGTTTTGTCTGTCTTTTTCTAGTAAATGAAAATGAAAACATAAAAAATTATGAGGAAATAAAATTATACTTTAGTTCCAACTATACTAGAAAGATTAGCCTAAGTCTTATCCCTATAAGTAGCGCCATGTCACAATTGCCTATACTCAAAAATAAGCCATGATTTCAGACCTGAATAAATGAAACATTATGACACTGTAAAGTAAGATCAGATGTCATAGTGAATAACTGACGTCCATGGCCCTTCTCTCAGGAAGCATTACTCTTTCACTCAAAGCAGAACTAAAAAAGGAGAGAGAAAAAACTTGGATGACGCAATTAAAATGTCTGGGGGGATCTGAGACTGTGCAGAACTAATCTAAAAAAGAAAAAAGGAGCAGCGTTATAGAATAAGGACATACGCAGAAAGGAAATGAGGGCTCCTCAAGATAGAATATAGTGTAATCCACAGGCATATCAGGCCGGTCATAGGGACTAACAGTTCTCCCAGATCTCTTGACGTGTGCTGTCAGAGTATATTTGGCACGAATGCAGTTTGCTTTCATCTTATTCAGTGGCAAGAAAAAGTTTGTGAAATATCCAGATTACTCATAAAATGTGGTCAATCTGTCTAAACTAATATCGCACAGCTGTGCTTTTCACTTTTTATTGAGTACAATAAGTAATCACTCGCAGTGCAGAGTGAACCAAATAATTAAACCCTTGAATTTGAATTTGTTGTTCCTCCATTAGCAGCAAATAATTTCCTCTAGCTGCTTGGGCCAATTTTGGGCCATCCCTCCCCACATATCTGTTTTAGTGTTGCTTGGTTTGTTTTACAGCTGCAGCATCATTCTTGGCTTAAGAACACACATTTTCGACATTTTCTATTGATTTACTTGTGTGCTAAAGCTTGACATCGTGAACCCCTGTCTTGACATTCTCCTCTAAAATGTTTTGATAAATGTTTGAATTCAGTGTTCCTTCAATGATTTCAAAGTGTCCAGACCTGAGGCAACAAGTACAAAGTGTAATTATTTTATGATTAATCAATCCATTGCATCACATGTTCACAAAGTTCTTTTGAGTCTTCTAAAGCAAAAAAACAACAACATTATATGTTTGTAGATATTTCGAAAACATGTTATGTTTACATTGCTATTTCTCTGAAAAATAATGCAATAGCCTGAAATTCTACTATGTGCATTCTACTCTGAAACGCCTTTGTTTTTGCAGTACCCATTTAAACCACTAGCTATCAATCTTTCGTACTGCGCCTTTAAGACACTCTTTGGCTGTCTTGTTTGTACAGATGAGAATAGTGTAGTGACCAGCATGTACAGTAAAAGTGACTAAACACAGTTTTGTTTTTGCTGTTACATTTTGCTCAGGTATGCATTAATCTTAAATAAATAACACCACAATAATATATGTAATAAATACAAATGAATGGGACTCCAGAAAAGGGAAAGTGGAAAATGTGTGTGGCTTGAACTGATTATTTCATAAAGTCTAAAGAAAAGACTTTACAATTCTAATTAAGGATTTTTAGTATACTTTAATCAATCTGCCTTAGAGATTTTGGTAACACTTTATAATAACTACACACTATGAATGATTAGTTAAGCATTAGTAAATACTCAGTTCATCCTTTGTAAACCATTGTTCCAACATTATTATGCATTTGTAAACAGTTCACAAGCACATATATAAATGATTTGTATCCCTCTGTGTTGTGTTGGTTTATTTCTTCTGTTAGGAAGATAGCTGAGCCTTTAAATCTCCTTTGTACATTTAGATATTGTACATAATGTACATTTAGATGTGCTTATAAATCAAGAACAAGACATTTATAGCTGTATTTATAAACTGCTTACTAATGACTATTAATGTTAGAACAATGCTTTATAAAGGAAGAACTGACTATTTACTAATGCTTAACTAATGATTCATAGCGTGTAGTTATTATAAAATGTTACCGAAATGTTTCTTATATTTGAAGCCACTAACCTGGCAAACGTTTGTAAAATTCAGTGAGTAGTGTTTTTTCAAATGCTTGTGTCTAGTATGCATCAGATGGTCAGTGAATTCATAGTGGGCAGCTAGTAGGTGGTGTTGTCTGAGACGGAGACTATACTTTGTGCCTAATAAAGGTTCCGGGGCGTAAAAGAAAAAAAAACTGTGGCCTTAAGTCTATGAGAGCTAAAGTTATGTTGTAAAGCAAAAAAAATAAATTAAAAAAAGCAATAAATATGGCACACAACTTATGCATACAATGAAAAAAAGACAGATACCAAGCAAAAAAAAAAGAACTTGTATTCCAAAGTCTTTCAAAGCCATACAGTACAGCAGCTTTGTCTAAAGGGAACACTGCAAACTGTCCTCCATCTTATAGCTCATTTGCACTTAATTTTTGGTTCTCACATACATGTATTGCGGGTGTGAATGGGATGAGAGGTAAACAAATGATCACAACTGGCCTGAAGTAACCTCAGTATTGGCCTTTCCTATGAATTGGAAAGGCAAATTCATAGTTATCACTGCCATTTCCAAGTTCAATGAACACTAGAGACTGTAAAACTTCTATTCACACAAATATAGAGCCAGAGTTTCCATTTAAAAAGACTAAATTTCACATAATGCCTGGCATAATATTATGTTCTGACTTCCAAACAGTTTGAATATAACTTTTGAACTTTAGTGTCACATATACAGCTTCACATATATGTTATGCAGTAGGTTTGCTCTCGTGATACGGTTCTTAAGTATGATACCCATGAAACTACATGAAACTCAACAAAACAACTCAAACCTGCATAGGTTTTTTGGGTTGGTGCTGAGGAGTTATTTTCCAGTGCGATTGAGCTTTAAAGGATTCATTCACCAGAAATGAAAATTAGCCCATGTTTTATTCACCCTCAAAGCATCATAAGTGTATATGTATTCTTTCAGACGAATCCACAAAATCTGAGCATTAGAATGGGAGTAGAAGGGTTTTTTTTATAATTTTTTATATAACTCCAGTTAGATTCATCTGAAAGAAGAAAGTCATATACACCTAGGATGCTTCGAGGGTGAGTAAAGCACGGGCTAATTTTCATTTTTGTCTGAACTAACTCTTTAACGTTGTATGGCAACACTCCTCAGACATTGGAAATCTGAACAGCCACAATATGTACCTTAAGAAATGTAATTTAAACAAGCCATGGTCACAGGCAGAAATGTCACCACAAGCCTGAGCCCCGGGTTCAATATTTTACATTTAAGTTTTGGAGCCCCTCATGTAGTAGAACGCCTTCCAAGAAGAGTGGAAGCTGTTAGGGAGGACCAGCACCTCACTGCCAATGGCTTTAAAATAAAATGCACAACAGGCACATATGGGTGTGGTGTTTGGGTGTCCACATACTTATGGTCATATACACCCTGCCGTTCTCAAATTTCCGTGATATGTACATTATTTTGAGGTGTATAAATAAAGAGCACCATCTGTCACTATTAATATAGATTTTCAATATATGTCATGTTCTTCCTGTATCAGCAATGTAATATGAAACTAAATATTTATATTCCCATCCATTGAAGCCATCCATTTCCACTAAATAAACAAATTACGTTTATATTTGAGAGGATGAGACAGAGGTTGTGAATGTCCAGTGTCTAAACTCTATTACACGCTCCAAACATGGTAACTTGTTCCAGCTCTCTTAGGTCACAACCACAGTATAATTAGATGACTTAGTGTGGATGATTCATCAGAATTATACTGAGTAAGGGTGACGTCATTTAGGCATATCATTATCCTGAGAGTGAACACTTTTGACTGAGTGAACACAAAAGTTGAACTATAAACCTCACAGCATCAAAGGCAGGGCTCTGTCTGCTAATTACGGGCCAACTGTACGCGTACCATCTCTGATCCAAGCAGCAGGGGCCACATCAGCTGGGAGCCGCGTGGGCCGGAGGCATCTGTTTTAAGCCCGTGAGATAGCACTGGTCCCAGAGGTCTGATGTTCAATCACGTCACATGTACTCTTATTGCATGTGCAAAGAGATGAAGAGCTGCTCGGAGGAATCTTGGGTCGATGAAATAAACAGCAAATGTCACTAAGGCAGCAGATGAAACAAGATCCCTATGAGACAAATTCCCACAAGCCGGATCTAAAGATTTATTTTTTGTCATTCCATTGTTTTCAAAGTTGATCTGTATTGATCATGTCAAACATTTAACTTACAGGAGGTTATAGCATCATGTGGAAACTGTACATAATATGCAGTTTGATAAAGTATTACACTTTAGAATTTAAAGCATATAGAAATTGAACAGTGAAGGAAATTCAGTAACTCTTTCAATATTTACTAATGCATTATTATTAAAATGACAAGTTGAGCTAACATGAATAAACAACTGTATTAAACAAACATAAACAAAGATTATTTAAAAGTGTAACAAATGCATTATTCGTTCAGATTAGTTAATACATTACTAGTGTTAATAAATAACACCTTATTGTAAAGTGTTACCGTAATTACAGTATGTGAATCATGTAAATAATGGCATATTTTAATTTCAAAATGTCCATATTTGAGAAAAAAAATGAGTAGCTTGCATGGATGTTACTGTTTTCTATCATAAAACAGTTGTCAAATATGAAATCTCTACTTCCATCTTGCTGTTTTCTACCTTCTCTCTTTCAATGTAAAACTGAATGTTCTTGCTGAAAGTTGGGCTCTGCTTCTGTGAACAGTAAACCCTGCCTACTCTTATTTAATTGGCGATCTCAATAATTTTGACATTGATGAGCACTGCTAAACCATTGAGGGAGAACAGGCTTAAATATGACATATAGTGAAGTTTGAAAATCTTCCCCCTGACTTGTATAATGATCAGCATTCAACAGCTTTTTGCATACAAAGTTAAAAAACTGCTCTCTATATTTATTTGCATACTGAATTAGTCTTTTCTTCTTCAAACATGTGTAACCGATTCGAGCCTCCTCTACACAACACAGTGACAATGATAATTAATAAAAATGAAAATAAAATATAAGATGCACAGCATGTGTTAGGATACCAGAAAAGCACTTTAATGTTTTTGGCAGTCACTTTCATTCAAAGTCATGCGAATTGCATTCAATACTGTATATACATTTTGTGTTCTTGGCATTGTTGTCACCATTTACAACACTTTTTGATACACCTGCGGCATTTCACTTACATAGAAACAAATTCTGAAGCCTAAACATATTCTGACTAACAACATTCAACACTGCTGTCAAAATGTAGTCTTGGTTGATATTACAAATTCACTTCTATTAATGTGTTGTTTAAAAGAACAAACTGAAAGGGCAATATCTGTAAGATCACATTGCTGTCTTAACTCTGGTGTCATAACATCACTATGTCACTTATCTACAGTTTATAGTTGCTAGCTTGAGTTTCAAATGTTCATTAGGAACAAATGCTCTTTGTGTTCAAGGACAGCGTGGGCTGTTTAAGAGACATTATCAGCGCCTACGTCTACATATCACCACTCTCATCATTTGATCATAGTTCTCCTTATTTTTGTGTTATTTGCCCACTGTGAAAAAAAACTGAGACCCAGAGCTTTGCTTGTGCTTCAACAGTATGTTTTTGCAACCCAAGAGTAATGTTCTGGACTGATGTGCATCCAGCTCTTTCCAAAAACCATTGGCAGGGGACGCAACAAATGCCGCTGTGTTGTTTGAACCTTTTCTTTGTCCAAGTTATGCCATGATCACTTCCCCATGTCTGGAAGATGCCACACAAGAGAAAGTGTGAAAAGTGTCAGCCTCCCTGGATAAGTCAATCTTCTTAGCAAATGAATAAATAATAGAACCATTTCTGAAGTGCTGTGTGCCATGGCTTCATATGGCTGAAAATAGTGCAGTAATATAGAGCTAGGTCTTTCCATTTCATGAAGAATATTTTAGGTGGCATTGCAAAAAAAATCACAGTAACAGTGTTGTGGGTGGTTGGATAAAATTCAGAGTTTAAGTTTTGGCTTCCTTTCTGATTATAAAGTAGATCTGAAATAAATTGGCCATACAGGATGTTGAACTGAAATTTGATTCCCGAATTCTGAATACAATTCTGAAACTGTATTTAAAGCAGCACTATGCAACTTTTTCTATGTTCATAATTAGCAAAATGTATATAATAAAAGTATATAAGTATGTATATAATTCTCTCTCAATCCGCCTCTTTGTCTTATCCCAAATCACTAGGGAACGCTTATAATACTGTTTATTTTTGGAGTAACACATACCTCCGTAAATCGTCACATACATAAACTTTGAGAATGTTCTTCCGCTGTGCAATTATGTTTATTAACAGCTAGAGTAGCAAAAGTTACATAGTGTTACTTTAATGCTAGGTTTGTGCTAAATCAACTTTACAAATTGTATGTATTATTATTATTTAAAAGTTTTAATTTAAATGTAATATTTTTAATTCACATTTATTTGCATAGCGCTTTTAACTATACATAATATTACTGTATTTTTTCACTTTATAGTAACATTCAATTTAACACAATTATTACGACCAACATCTATAGGTAATTCATAGTACAATATTGTCATGCCGAGAGCTCGTAAAACTAGCGCTTTCTCGCGAGCAGAGAGGACACGAAGGCAGAAATCATGGCAAACTTTGACATTTATTTACACAAAACAAAGAAAACGAGGAATATGCACAAGCTAAGCAGAGCAAGACTGAACAAACAAAAGACAAATACAGTTCATGAATAGCTGGAGTGCCATCCAGATTAGATTGGCACATCCAGCTGATCGTGACAAATATACTGTCAAATACATACATAAATCAAGTGAATAATAGCAATTAATCATTTGACACACACACAATCGAAAGTAGAAAGTTTTCATACACCTTGCAGAATCTGCAAAATGTAAATAATTTTTTTTTACCAAAATAAAAGGGATTTAGTACCGACCTGAATAAGATATTTCAAATAAAAGATAATAACATGTATTCCACAATGTGCATGAATATATTGTGCGATATATTGCCCAACCCTAGCTGAATTTATAAAAATGTTTCAAAAGTTTACATCCCCTTGATTCTTAATACTGCGTTGTTACTCGAATGATCCACAGCTGTGTTGGTTTGTTTGTTTTTTATTTAGTAATAGTTGTTTATGAGTCCCTTGTTTGTCCTAAACAGTTAAACTGCTTGCTGTTCCTTAGAAAATGCTTAAGGTCCAACAAATACTTTGAATTTCGAGAATTTTTTTTTTTAATTTCTACAATTCTACATAATATTTTGAAACCAGAAATTCACCTAAATTTTGAATCAGAATTTTACTTAAAGTATTTGTGTTTTAAATGCTGCAAAAAATGCATGGTTTTTGTTGGCTGTCTGAAGAGCCTAACTCTAAATCGCCTATGTCTCAGGTCCCTCCTTCAGTAAGTAAGTACATGGACTTTTGCCTAGCTTCATGACGTGCCAGGTGAAAAGTGTGTCTTGCTTTCTTTGAAGCAAGCCGCATGTTTTAATTTTTAATTTTTCCATTCTTGTCTATCGCACATATTCTGTGGGATGATCCTGAAGTCTAATACTTAGAATGCAGTAAACTCTCAAACCCTCAGTGTGAGCAATAGTTGTAAAGCTTGACTTAGCAACCACAACTATAACATTTTAATTATACACTACCGTATATTAAATAGCACTTAGTTTTTCTTTGAATGTGACTTCACCTTCACATGTGGAACCAAAAACTTAAAGCCGACTTCCATTCCAGTATTGCTACGATAACATTCGTTGAAGTTCAGTTCAGTTTGGGGAAGTGAAAAAGGTTGTTTTTGTCTTTGTGGAGAAAAAACCCCCACGGGGCACGGCAGTCCAGTGATCGCTATTGGCCGTTTAAAATGTTATGCAGGGATAGAAAGGGTGGTGAGTCTTGAGTGCTTTGTGGTTTTGGGCTGTTGCTTTGGTTTGCTGTTGTGATCTCTGGCGTCATGTGATGCATGCTGAAGCTTTGATGATGTTGCATGTGATTAGACCACTAATATTTTTTACAGCTCTTTTTCCCGCAACACAACAAACAATAAAAACAAATGGTACAGGAACACTGCAAGGTGGACTTTGTAATAGGGTGCCGAAGGGCTGCTGATATGTGCTCTACTTTTTCTGTTATACAGCCTTTAAAGAGGCCTAGGATAATGAGAGAAAGTATTATAAGAAGAGGTGACTCATATGGGGGGTTAACATTAAGATTTCAGGTTAAAATGTACAATTATGTGTGCATGAATATGTGATGAAACTGTGCTTCATGTCTCTTCACCAAAAATGTAAAATTCTGTCATCATTTACTCACACTCAAGTTGCTTCAAATTGTATGACTTTCTTTCTTCTGTTAATCTGATATTTTTATGAATGTTGGTAACTAAATAGTTGCTGGTAGCCATTGAGTTCCATAGTATTTTTTACTTTTAGTAGACAGTATGAGTTTTAGTATGCAAGCTTGGCTTTTTTTAATTTGTAGACGTTTTTTTTCCAAAAACACTTTTAAACCTGAAACTGTTAATTTGTGCATCCCGACCAATCAGACACGTTGATATCCACTGTACCAATGGCATGAGTTTGGTGTTTGCAAATAGCAAAGGGTTTCATTTAGATTTTTTGCTAACAAAAATTGTATGTTGCCGGTGGTGCCAAATGAAACAGTTTTTCATTATTTAAAATAACTTTCCGGTCTGATGTAACATGCATATTTAAAGGAAAATTTTTTCCTGTTGAGTCATTCTGTTAAAAAGGTCAAAATGCATGCAAGATAATAATAAGTAAAGAGTAAGGCATAGAAATTTCATGCCATATAGCATATAGTTGTCTCATTAATATGTCATAAAACACACAACATGTTTTAATATGAAAAGAGAGACAAACAGCAATTATCCAATGTTATTCTCTGTTTAATGTGAGTTCATGCTGCAGGAAACCTCACAGAAAGCCGGCGAGCGTAATTTCTCTCTTCTCGCACTCAGCCTGTGTGTCTGCGTCCCCTCCAGTGTCTGATTTATGAAGCAGTGTTCTTTGCCCATGTGCGTCAGCACTGGCTCTGGGAGTCTCGTGAGGCATTGCACTCCTGAAGAGCTGTGTCTCGTGTCTGGACAGCGTCAGTCGGCAGCAGCCCCTGGCCCCCTCCTGTTTTTTCTCCTCTGCTGTCTCTCTCTCTCTCTCTGCGTATACAGACCTGTGCCTCCATACATCACCATGCTTTTTTCTCCTGAGCTAAAACCAGCTATCAAAGGTTGCTTTAATCCAACATTTTTTCCCTTAATTTACAGAATTGAAAAAAAAAAATGCTTTCCAACATTTTGACAGATAAATTAAAGAGATTATAGTGCTTCTGTTTTTTATATTTCAACAGCCAAAGCATTCTGTTTAAGAAGTGGTGGTTAAAAAAATAACATTTGAAAGTGCAGAAATAGACCAGAAGAGAGATGTGAGTTCCTGTTCCTGCAATACTAGGGATGCATCAGTTCGATACTAAGGATCGGTATCGGCTCTGATTTGCGAGTCAGGTATTGGGTGAGACGAAACCTTGTGCATATATTATTCTGTGTTAAGCTGCAAGAATGACACATAAACATTATAAAGTACGATAAAGTTTTTGTGCGCTATATTTCAAGTGTTCTGAAGCTGTTCCATAGTTCAGTGTACCTCACTCTTCTCTCTGCTGTGGCTGTCTGTCATCCTCCGTTCAGAGTTTAAACTGCGCGCTGCATTCGGTTACTACATTCAAAACGATGAAGCTCTCTTTAAGAGTGCTCAATTAGACAATTAAAGCATTTCAAAGAAAAAGCCTTAATAAAGCACTGCACAGATTTAATACGCTATGCAAAAATATCTCTTTGAACGTTTTTACATTTTTTTTAAACTGTGCTGGTATCAGATTGGATCGGTATCAGCAAATTCAGGCATTTTGTTTAACTTATGTGAACGTATTATAATTAGATTATTTACAAAATATAAAAAAAATGCCTAAAAGGATAGTAATTAAGAGCTAAGTTTGCCATTTCTGTTGAGGGTCAGTTTTTTAATTGTTAAAGAACTTTTCATCATCGTTTCTGAAATTTTGTTAAACAGGATACATGCCGTTAACTTTGACTTTTGCCTCAATAAACTCCTACCTAAAGTAGGCAGTTGTTAAATTTAGGTATTGGATAAGGATAGGGATGTAGAATATGTGTTATACAGCCAATGTGTTATTATTAGGCATGCTAATAAACAACTTATTCATAGTAAGAACGTTTTTTATATTAAAAGTTAGATACGCCACAATGGAATTAGGTGAGGGTTGTAGTTTGATGTATAATGATTACTTGTGCAACTTCTGCAAGATAGTGAATACAGCTGTTTGTGTCTTAGGTTGAGCATGGATATGAATATTTTCCCTCATCTGGTTTGGATTTAGCATTCAAAGAGTGCAGCCTCTGCCATTCTCATCCGCTTTGTCTTTTGTTGTTGTGGACCAAAACAGTCTATAGCCTCTTACTAGCCTTTGTCAGCTTGTGGGCTAGTTTGGGTCTCAATATCTTCCTGCTGACGTGTGTGTGTATGTTTGTATAGTGTGGAACACATGCCTCCCAGCTGTGTTTCCCCCGAGTTTGCACATTGTCAAGCCACACATATGCTTAAGCTGTTTGGGTTTTAGTTTAGTTTAGAGTCCACTGTGGCATTTTTCAAAAAAAAAAACATAAATGCATAGAACAGAGATATTTAATTAAAGTTCCTGGAGGTCCAGTCTCTAAATTTCCATTGACGCACAGTCAATCATACCTTTGACTTTTTTGTGATGAAAGAACTTCACATTTAATTTCTTAGAATTATCTTTAAGCTGGCATCTGTAAGTATTTTGAAATGTAGTAAATAATCAATTCTGTTTCATTTATATACCGATTTGTGATCTTTACAATGTAGACTGTAGAAGTGGGTCTGTGAAGGCTCCATTTTTTTTGTCTGTAGCTTATTAATAATTGCAATTTATATTTAGCAGAAAGTTAAACTCATTTAATATAAATTATGGAAGGGCGTGCAAGCTTAGGCTGCAAGGGTTAAGCATGGTACAGTACAAGCAGACCCTAAAAAACATGGGTTGTTTTGTTGTTTGAACTGAAATGTGCTTCAGCAATGGCCTAGTAAATTGATGTTTGCCCCAACAACAAAGACAATAAACAACAACACTTAGTGAGCTCTCAAACACTTAATTGCCTATTAAGCACAGTCAGTTTGTCCATCTTGCTACTGTGTCTCTATAAGACCTTTTTGCT
Organism: Enteromius unitaeniatus; assembly: GCA_032359435.1. Lineage (NCBI taxonomy): Eukaryota > Metazoa > Chordata > Actinopteri > Cypriniformes > Cyprinidae > Enteromius > Enteromius unitaeniatus. Next base: position 1,008,789 of record JAUMHI010000054.1, on the reverse strand, counting down.
TGCTGGAGATGACAACATTACTATAAACACACAAAGCTGCATAATGAGAGTGGTCCCAGCACAGAGCCTTGCAGCACCCCAATACATAAGTGGTGATTAACGTTGTGGTGTAGGAAGGTAAAAAAAAAAACTGTCATATGATCCTTATTTATTCAGTACATTATTTTTCCCCAATCAAGCCTGAATCATCCAGACTGCCTTCATAACAGCTCCTGTAAATTGTTTTACTTTTTTTAAGAATGACAATTTTACTTAAATGTCATTAAATGTTATTATAACATATTATGTTATGCACGAACAAAAAGGACATTGTAAGGTAAACTGTAAAACAGCAGTATGAAAGTAGCATAAAAGCTTACTTGTATATTCAGCTGTCAGGCCATCTAACAAAAAAATAAAAATAAATAAATAATAAAAATAATAACTTAAAATCTTCTTCTCGTGTGATTGCTTTGTTAGGAACATGAACAGAACAAAAGAACAGAGTAAATAAAAACTTCACACAGCTGCAACAGGTGTCAATATACAGTAAAGCAAAATTTGTATTCTGTCCTTTAGAGTCAAGTGCAACAGTCTAGTAACTATACTATATGAGTCCCATTATGAATGAAGCTGAATAAAAATGCCTAGCCCATCTGTTCATTTTCATGTCCGTTTCCAGTGAAGTGATATTTTGCAAATGTGTTCCCGTTGCCATTTGTAGTGTCCTTCTGGCAGACTATACTCACTCTCTGTGAATTAGAATCTCACTTAAGATATCTATATACCCTGTTTGATGTTATTTGCAAGGAAAATACATCCAGTTATCAATCCTGGCTTTTTTTTCCGAATGCAAATTATTATTTTCACCCCTCTTTTAATGGCAGCTTTGTATAACCTAGGTAACTCTCTGTTGGAACAAACAAATGCATACATTTTGCCAGTATAGGTATGTATTCTTGAGAAATAGGAACAATTAACTTATTTGAAAGTGGACATGCAGTGACGAGACCCGGATATTTTCAAACTCGACTGATGTTTTTTTTTGTGAACGAATGTGAGGGGAAGAAACTAATCTTGATCACTTTGTTGCAGGTCTGACGGATGAGAAAGTGAAGGCTTATCTCTCCCTCCACCCGCAGATGCTGGATGAGTTTGTGCTGGAGAGTGTGAGTGCGGAGACCGTAGACAGATGGCTGAAACGGAAGAACAGCAGCCAGCCTGCAGGTACGGACTCATGGCTGTGTGCTCCAGTATTCTTCAAATAAGAGCCCTATGCTCTAAAAATAGCGCTGTGTTCACTTGCTGTGATGATTTCTTTAATTTGGGGATGGACATATGAATGCGTTTCAATGCTTATTTACTGGTTAATCATGTAACAGTGATCCTCAGTTGACGGGTCCCTGTTTTTGTCCTAAAAACAATCTGAAAAAACAACAATTAGTTGAAATATAAAATACAGCTGACTATATACAGTACTTGTACATATCAAAATAAATTGACTTAGGTTTTTTTACTTTCATGAGCTCAACGTTGACTTTTCTGTTACAACACTTGTTTCATTTTAATACTAAAACAACTAAACTACCACTGACATTAAAATAAATATGAACCATATAGACAAAAACGTACAAGTTATTACAACTTATTATACTTACAAAACACAAAATACTGTTCTATTCTATTCTATTCCGATCCTAAAGGAATTGAGAACATATTAGCAGTTAAGAACATTATAACATTATTAAAATTCAATTTTATATGTAATTACAATTATATTAAACTTTTACTCTTTATAGTAACACACACATACTGCATATTTTTATTTAGATATTGGTTGTACATTTCCGAATATCGGCGTCTTGACTACAAAGACCGTCTCTTCATTTGATAAATAAATAGTTTAGTCTCGTCATTATATATTCCATCTCTCTGTTCTCCTATTTGATAATGTTCAGAGCTTTGCTACAATTAGTGCTATATAAATAAAAGTGATTGATTGATTGATCAAATTCAGAATATGCATTCCCTCATTCAATTCAGTTTGAATATCTTAATCTAGTAGCAATATACTGTATCTTCATATGGACAGGAATCTATATGGCGCAATAAAGTTGTGTTTTGATTTAGATTATTGGTTGGTGTAACATTAGTCATTGTCAACCATCAACCAAACTGCATCAATACACTTGATGTGCACACTTCTCCTGTGCGTGTGTCTGTGTGTATGTAACCTGAACAGCAAAGATCGCAGAAGGCTAAAGGGTTAGTGCACTGGTAAAAGTATGGGAGAATGGGGCCTGCTGGGTCCTTACAGGTCATTAGGGCTGTTTAAGCGGGATTGGCTTCTCTGTGCACAGCATGCTTTGTGCCGTGGCCCGCTCCACTCGACCCATCACATCCATCAAGGGCCCACAGGGTTGGCGGCCGGCCCAGCTTAGCTACTGACGTCAGAGCCAACCTCCAGGGGCATGCAGTCGGTCGGGAGGGGGACTGGAGGAGGGTGAATGTGTCGCATTTTGGGAATGTTTTCTGCATGAGTGAAGCAGCACTCTCTCACAGGCTGCCGGCTGATGGTTAACCTCGGCTGGGCAGCAGGATTTTTCTCAGGCACCGTTTCAACATCAGTCTCTCTACAAACCATGTGTGCCAGATTCTGTCTTGGCCTGTGATGTATATCAAGCAATGCTTTAAATTAGCATGCATGTTAGCTTTCAAATTCTTTGTGCACGTCAATGCTCTATGGGGTTTTTTTCCACTGACCATCGATTATGAATGTGAGATCCATTAACCAAGACACATTGCACTTCATATGATGTTTCACATCTGTTTATTATGTTAATGCTGATTGTCGGATGATAGACATTTTTTTTTTCAAGTTTATTTTTTTAATTTAGTTGATAATGTATTTATCTTGATATTTATTTATATATCTATATATTTATTGATAACATTTTGTTTCAAAACAAATATCATTTTTTTAAAACCCAGTGGTAAAAAGCACCCTGAATTCTAACCATAAATTTATGATTTACCAATTTTTGAAAAACATTTGTTTTATAGTCAAGTTTCATGAATGTTTATATATATGTGTTTTTGTTTTTGTGTGTGTGTTTGTAAACATTCATTAATATTTAATATAAAACAAATTTTATAGTCAAGTATATATATATATATATATATATATATATACATATAATATAATTATATATATAATTATATTAATATATATATATATTATACTAAAGTACCCACATATTAACATGGTGTCATAAAAGGAGGCGAGAAGGCGCGCAGATTCAAGTGCAGATTGTTTATTACTGGACAAAGTGAGACAGGTAAGGTCAATCCTCAGCAATCATCATATAGCGATACAACAGTAAACGGAGACCGAGGGGTAAGGCAAAGGCGATAATCCAAACAAGAGCAGGGGTCGGCAACAATAAATCCAAAACAGCAAAACAAGGAACGTGAACACGAAGGAAAACACTTGACAGAACGACAGTACAATGAACCTTGACAGCACAAACACATCCGAGGTTTAAGTATGCATGGGAATTAGGTCTGGGTGGAGACTTAAATGAACAACCATGACAACACATAGGATGGGCGGAGACAAGAGTTCATTGATAAACAGTCCAGGTATGAATACAGAGACAAAGACATAGAGTTCACGTGGCGATGGAGTGCCATCCAGAGTTGGGCTGGCACATCCAGCTGATCGTTACACATGGTTGTGCTATACTAGCCATTTAGCTTCACCATGGTATTTGTGATTGTGTACTAATTGTAATGAATCTGAATGACTATAGCAATGCACGCATACAGAGCACGTGATCTCTGTGATGCCCAGATGTACAAAACAGACCCTCTCTGACCTCTGTAATAAACATTGGTGTTAGTCCCGTCCGAAATGGTACATGAAAATCCATCCAGAGACCCAGCTCCCAACCCAACTTTGTGAATAGATTAACAGCGATATTTTTTTATCAGCAGCACGTTAACACAGATAACGGCCCACCACTAATATATATATATATATATATATATATGTGTGTGTGTGTGTGTGTGTGTGTGTGTGTGTGTATAAATTGTTTCTAGAATATTGTGGAATAAATTAATAAATTAAGGGGGCATTTATACAACCTTGCTCTAAAATGTTTTGAGCAATTTATTTGTTCTGTAAACATAATCTGAAAAAAAGAACTGTCAGTGCTATGCTCTTATTATTAACAGAAAACATTTTCATATTAGGTTTTGAGAGTGTAGATTCTTTGTGGGCCTGGTCATTAGTACACAATAAACTCTCTGAACAGCTTCCACAAAAACAATGAACTTCAGGCCTCCCTGTGAGAGCTGAAAACCTCTGCTGTCTTCTGTCATGTACTTGACTGTGTGTATGCACTGTGCTCACTTACCACATCATACGGAACAATGGGGTTAAGAGCTTAATTCTCTGTGGTTGTTATGCGTCTTATGCACCAGAGACACTTATATAATTTTGTGTTGGAAATGTATATATTTTTATGGCATCACTGTTAGCTTGTGAAGTGTATTTACTTATTGTGGAGTTACTGGATTACAGAAGTTATTATGAGCATTGTATGAGGTTGGAGTGTATCTCATAAATGTATGTAGGCATGTAGGCATGTCCTGGTATATTTTACAATTAGCAGTTCATTCATACATCCATAGGATCTTACATCACACTGTGAAAAATTAAAAAAGCAAACGTGATGGAGCTAGGCTTGTCACAGTATTCAATCTACTTATCGCACAATATATCTACATGAGCTCAATAATTTTTGTTGATGCAATATAAGGCCCATTATATTTACAAAAAATATTTTTAAAAACACAGTAACAGTAAAAAATGTTGTTGTTTTTTTGTTTATTACTATGTATGTGCCTTTTGCTTACGTGGTATAGTCATGAGCTGCTAGTTAATTTTTTTTTTTTTAATCCTTCTAAAATAACATTTAATCTGCAAATATGGTCTTGTTCAGGGATCTGTGCCTTTGTGCATACAGAGATCTGACTGCTAAATAGGTATCGTGTTATTCAGCTGTAGTTTGCATCCTTAATTTTCAGAGAAAAATTGAAAAATCTGTAGATGGAAAAATCTCCAAAAAGTCCTTTGTGCATTTGACTTTTTTTTCTACTTGTAAGAAAACGTCTATGTTACGAAGGTAACCCTCGTTCTCTGAGGGAGGGAACAGAGACGTTACATATGGGAACTCGCTTGGAGACCAACCCCTTGGAGCTTCAAACAAAAGGCCAATGAACATTGGCGTGCACAGATTGCATTCAGGTGCACCTTATCACTACGTGAGTATAAGAGGGCACGAAAGCTGTTTTCGCTGAGGAGCCGAGCCAGTGTCAGCGCAACCTCTGGGTCATGGCAAGGGGATGTTCCCCTTTAGTCAAGTCACTCCGAAGTTACATATGGGAACAGACTTGTGGAAAAGGCCACGACCCTGAGGCCATGTTAGGCAGAGACCCCTGTGCCGACAGGCAAGCGTGCCAACAGAAGAGTCTGCATGTGACCTTCCCAACGCCCTGAGGGCCAGAATAGGGGGCCCCACAGGGTTTCCCGTTGTTACTGATGCAGTTGTTTGGGGACATGGAGCACATGTTTCTCTTTGTACATGTGAAATTTTGAACGAATCAATATATCAATAAGATTATGGATATAATTGAAGGGAAACACAGCCTTCGGACTGACCGTGGAATATTGAGATTTGAGCCACAACCTACTGGGCGAAGGAGACCCAGTAGGAGCAGCATCTTGTTCTGACTGCGGGGCAGTAGGACTAAGGTTTCCTTATTACGGGAACAACTGAGGAAAAAGCGCACGGATCCTGTGGGAATGGCGCAGCAAGTCAACACCAGCCAGCCTCCCGCTCACCTGCTGTCTTCAGTGAAGACACAGGAGGACACAGCCTCTACGCAGAGGTCGTAAAACCTAGCGAAAGTGTTGGGTCTCGCCCAGCCTGCAGCCCTGCAAATGTCCACTAGCAAGGTGCCGTGAGCCATCGCATAAGATGAAGCAACACTCCGTGTGGTCTCTGTGTACTCCGGGTCTGCCTCCTCCTGGGGCAAAGATTGCAGGTTCACTACCTGATCGCCGAGGAGCGTGGTAGGAACCTTTGGCACGTAGCCTGGCTGGAGTCTCAGGATGACGTGAGAATCAGCTGGCTCGAACTCTAGGCACTCTTCATCGACAGAGGAGGCCAACGCAATCAGGAACGCTGTTTTCAGAGTCAAATATTTTAGCTCGACTGATGCAAGTGGCTCCAATGGGACCTGCTGCAGGCCACGTAGGGCGACGGCTAGGTCCCAAGAGGGTACAAGGTGCGGTCTCTGGGGGTTAACCCATCTCGCACCTCTAAGGAACCTCACAATCAGTTGGTGCTTCCCGAGGGATATACCCTCCACTGCATGGGTGCCCAACCCTGCTCCTGAAAGTTTAGCTACAACTCTAATCAAACACAAATGCATTTTAATTTTCAAGCAGTCCTAAAACCCGTAATTAGTTGCTTCATGTGTGTTAGATTAGAGTTGGAGCTAAACTTTGCAGGACAGTCGATCGCCAGGAGCAAGGTTGGCCACCCCTGTTCCACTGCATCGTGGTATGCAGCGATAGCAGCAACATACACTTTGAGAGTTGAAGGGGACAGCCTGCGCTCCAACTTCTCCTGCAGGAAAGAAAGCACTAGTGCAACTATGCACCTCTGTAAGGTCCTCTCTGCAAGAGGAGCACCAGTCGACAAACAGACCCCATCTCAATGCCTAAGCCTACCTCGTAGTGCAGCCTTCATTAACAGGCGGACTGCGGTCCGGGTCGGGTACAAGAAGCCATCCCATACGGACCCAGACCACTGATCTATCTTTTATAGATCAGTGACCCGGAACTACAGCCAAAATGTCAATGTTAAGGTTATGATTTAAAAAACTGTCGGGACGCTTCTATTTCAACAGCGCAGCTATATGATTGTATGGTAGTGGAAACGCACAAGCCAATTGCATGCAAGCTAAGCATACCACGTGATACCACTCAGCCTATCAAGTCTGATAAACATTGCGAGTCTACAGCGCAGACAGATGAGAGTGGATTCAAGCCCAGGTTTAAAATCCTGGCAAGTCAAGCTAGAGCTCAATTTTCTCACTGAGCAAAAAAGTGGGCAAGTTGGACATAAAAGGGGAACAAAATGATATTCTAAATTTGTTCAGGTGTTAAGATGTGTTATTTGAAATTATTTGTTTAATTGGTAGCGATTGTTCAGTCAAGATGTAAAACAAAAAATGAAATTCAAGCTTTTTCTCCCTTTATTTTATTTTTGTGAATTTAAGCACTTTATTTGAATATACACCATTTTCAAATTACATTTATTTTGAAATGCAACCCTACTTTTATTTAATTAATGAGAGATTATTATACATATCTACAGTCATACATATATGTTTGGTTATGTTACATGACAATACATCAGTCAAAAAGTTTTTGAATTGTACTGAATTCATTTGATTTGGCAGTCAGGGTTTTATTACTTGCAGATGTCTAAGATTAAATGATATAATAAAAAGTTAAATGTATAAGCTATTACACTAACTTGTTAGACATTATGATCTTCTGGACTTTTGCTTCAAAAAAAATTTCTGACTGGACCTCTTTAAACTTTAGTTGAATACCCCTGTCGTAGAGGGAGCTCTTGCCTGAGTTATAGTGTCTATCATGGCTGAAGAGAGGCAAGAAAGGTCTGACACGTCCCATCCAGGAGCCAGACGTGCAGGTTCCAAGGATCGGGATGTGGGTGCCAAATCGTGCCCATCCCCTGAGAAAGGAGGTCCTTCCTCACAGGGATTTTCCAGGGAGAGGCTGCTGAAGAGCCGTCGTCACTCCGGGGAAACGCCAATCCGGAGAGTGCCGCGGAGTGCCATACCCGTCTCTGGTCTCCATTTTGTAACCAACGCTGAAGTTATCTCATATGAAGCAAGCTCAGCGGCATTACTGTGGCTGCCATATGCCCCAGGAGCCTCTGAAAGTTTTGAGAGAGAATGCTATCTTGTGCCTGAAGCGGTCCAGACACTTCAGCATGGCATGCGGGTACTCGTTGGTGAGGCAAGAATTAATTTCAACCGAGTCCAGCTCTATGCTGAGAAAAAAGATTCTCTGCACAGATGGCTGAGGTGCCAAAGCCCCAGGTCTCTGTGCATGCACAACAGATCTCTCGAGTAAGCTATGATGAGGTTGAGGATGTGGATGCCCATCTGCCACAGATGGGAGAGGGCACCCTCCGCGACCTTTGAAAAGAGACGGGGAGAGAGGGATAGGCCAAATGGGAGAACCCAGTACTGATATGCTCTGCCCTCAAAACCAAACCGTAGAAGGGGTCTGTGTCGAAGCAAGATCGAGACATGAAAGTGAGCATACTTCAGGTCAGGCTGTAACCAATGAATCGCATAGCTGAAGCGTACCGTCCATATCAATCGTTGTCTCCCCAAGAGCAACCTCCATCACCTCCGGGTTGCCCGTGTCAGGGACAGTTTGCAGATCTGTGGGAGTTCTTGGCCAGTCCCAGGGACCATCGGTCTGCCGATCGCCATGTACCCCCTGCACTCAAACAATCATCCAGTCTCAAAGGATTGAACGGGGGCACACTGGGTACCTCCAACCCGATTCCCTTGGCGGCCCAGAGGAGCATAACCGACAGTTCGGCGTCTGCCACCGCGATCGCTTGGCCACTCGGCCTGGTGTGCGGGGAAGCAGCCTCTTCCGGGTGCACCACGAGACTACGTGGTGGGGCAGAAGTCCGCAGGGCTTTTACACCAGATGGAACAATCTGCACCGTCACCGTGAGGTCCCCCAGGTGTCTCGCCGTAGCAGCCGAAAAGCCAGGGTGGCTCACCGACGTACTACGGGAACGATCCAAGGGGAGCCATCTCGCAAACAAGAAGCGGGACCTCAGCGTAGCCATGGTCACCCGTTCGCAATGAACGCATGAACCATCCTTGAAGGCTGCCTCAGCGTGTTCTCAGCCCAGACATGTCAGGCAGCGATCATGTCCATCCGATGAGGTGAGATTATAGTTAGAGCCCTGCATTTAGGCCCGGGTCCGACGGGGCCCGACTTTTTTACGCCACTCGGGCCGGGCTTCGGGCCAATTTTGATGTCATAGTTCAGACACGGGTCAGGCCTGTTTTAGGCTTCTCCTTATTTTTATATTTTAGTCATCCGTCAATTAATGATTAAAAGATTGTCACGCGGCGCCGGTGATTATAACACGAGACCGCGCTCCGCAGCTAAAAGTTTTATTCACAAGTATTGTCCCACCACAGAGAGAGAGAGCAGCCGTCAGCACAGCTAAAGAGTTCTGCGTTCAGATGAACACAATAATCTTGCCGCAATGCCCCAGCAAAGGTAATTATCATGTCAAGGGAAAACAATAGGAAGACATTTGAAATATTTACTCATGAACAAGTGTTTCCGTGTCACGCAGATGAATTTCCTGATCCTCCATCTCCGCATAGACGCACCTTTAAAAAGAAATAATCTTTACCAATTATTTAATTTGATATAATTTAATTTAATGCTTTCTGAAGATATATTTATCTTTATATATATATAAAAATATATATAAATATATAATTTATATATTTATGGTTTATTTTTTGTGAAACGCTCCTGTTCAACATGAGAAAGCATAACGCGCTTGTTTTATGAAATCACGTTTACTGTCAGTGCACACAAATAAAAGTAGACCCTTTACAGTTCTGAATGACGTAATACTCCTACCTTTATCAGAGAAAATTAAGCGAAGGCTATAAAATCCAAGGACTGGCTTTATAGCTTCACTCTCTGCACAAACCATCATGACAAACATTCTTTTAGTGTCTAACTGTTTTTAGCATGCCTATCGATTTTTTTAAAACAAGTCGTGAGGATTTGAGAAGGCTAAATTGATCAGTAATCCTTTATGATCAGCTCACTGTCTGCCGCTCAGTAAGTCAAGTCACTTTTATTTATATAGCGCTTTTAACAATACAGATTGTAGCAAAGCACTGAACATTATCAAGTAGA
>JAUMHI010000054.1:984701-998629 GCA_032359435.1 Enteromius unitaeniatus | reverse complement strand
ATTCAAGAGAATGTTGTGGTCAATAGTGTTGAACGCAGCACTGAGATCCAACAACACTAATAATGAGATACAACCACGATCAGATGATAGAAGCAGGTCGTTAGTAACTCTAATTAGAGCAGTCTCAGTACTAGTTTGTGTACTAAAAAACACAAACTTATATTTAACAAACAAAAAAAATTCTAAATTAGCTTAATAAAAAATGGAACAAAATATAATCATTCAGCCATTATACTCAAAACTCTTTTAATAGCTGAAACAGCAGTATAAGACGTTTTGGTAGAAGGGGAAAAGACGTGCTCGGGCTGGTAATTCTGATAAGCTGTCGGACACGGGCCGGGCCTTGAAGGGCTCCATTTATAGTTATATAACCTAGTTATATATATTAAAGTTATAGTTAATAGTGGATAAGTGTTCTTTATTCTATAGTGTTTCCAAAAGAGTTGGCATGACAGTAAATGATGACAGATTTCCTTTTTTTTTTTAATGACTGCATTCATGAGATTCAGAGAATAAGAGACAGTCGGTGCAGGTTACATGGCTCTCATTGAGAAAAACAATAGCAAAGCTTTCACAGAATTCCAAGTAAAATCTGAACATCTTTTATTCGATAGGTCACAAGTATACTTGTGAGATTGCTGATTAGTTTAATAATAGGTTGTCCTTCTCTTGTGTGCTCCACACAGTCTTGAGCTATGGAGATACCCGGCCATCATATGATTCCTCTGTTGCAGTGAATGTGAGAGCCTCATTACAGGCCTAACAGCAGGGCCAGTGGCTTCAGTCCATGTGATGCTCTTCGTATCTTTCTGTTTCAACTTGCAAATACTGTGACCTGTAATACCGCTAGCATGTCAGGCTTTTTGTGCATCAATAACTCTAGAGTCAAAGAACCATCAGACCTTTTGAGTGTAGGTTTAAGCATTGTCTGACCCATCATATATACTGAATAATGCAATAATACACATATGCATGTGAATATGTCTAGTGTATATTCCCTGTATCTAATCCTGAATGTGATAGGCTTGGCTTCTGAAGTACCTCAGCATAAAAAAATTAGGTTTGCAACATAAACAGTTCTGACAATGTGACACTGAATGATTTGTTAAATCAATAGGCTAAAGGACAAGACATCTAGCTGTTTTCTAATTCTGTCTCCTTCAAGGGATTTCAAGGATGGATCTGGTTGCTGATGACGGAGAATGATTAGACTTGCAATTCAGAGGTCAACATCTGTTCAATAAGATACTGTTGATTAGATCCTATTTTAGTTTTATTCTTTGGTTTAAAATTTAGGAATTAAAAGTGCTTGTTCGTGAAGGTGCAGCTTTTTTGTGAGACAGGATCGGTCATGTTTTATATCTTGTGACTGTTTTTACCCTGAAAGCACACATTCCCTACACTCTAGCCTTTATCTCTTTGTTGACTTTCAAATGATCCAAAATAGTGTTATAATAAAGCTGTTTTTAACAAATAATCTAGAGATATTTTGTGTGTATTTTAGGTGTTTTTATTCTCTAGGATAATTTGGTCTGTATAGAAAAGAGTTGGGTTCCTTTAAAAAAAAGTATGCAGATGTCTGTAAGTTGAATTTCATAGATTAAAAAAGTATTTCTGTAAGTATATACTGTAACTCTTGTTGCTCACACCTAAATGTTGCTTTAATAAATATAATAATAATATAATAATAATTCTGTTAAACAGTTTCATACCAGCATGAAAGATTTGTTCATAAATTTTACTGATCCAGTTTTAGCAGGACTGTTAATCACTAAATTTCAGTCTGTTCAGTCTGAAGACTTGGAATATAATGCAGGTCATTTTTATATAATTCATCAATTACACTGCAAAAAATGCTTTGTAAGATAAGATTTTTTTGTCTTGTTTCCAGCCAAAATATTAAAAAATTCTGAAATCAAGAAGAATTTTCTAGACAAGAAAATATTACTGTCTTATTTTTAGAAGAAACAAGCTAAATAATCTGCCAATGGGGTAAGACAAATATTCTTAATATATAAATATTTCAAACAGAAAACAAGATTAATTTACTTACCCCACTGGCAGATTATTTTGCATGTTTTAAGTAAAAACTCACTTAATTCTAGGGTTTTTTTTCTGAAAACAAGACAGTAATTGTTTCTTGTCTAGAAAATCCTTTTTGATTTCAGAATTTTTAGATATTTTGGCTAGAAATAAGACAAAAAAACTTGTCTTGAAAGCATGTTTTTGCAGTATATGGAATTCATCAAAGTCAATTTCAGATGTAAAGCAGCTTTAAAAAGACAATAAAGTCATTATTCCTCCCAGTTTAGCTCAATGTTATTTAAATTTAGTTCAAAGTTAGTGTCTCTAGTATCCATCTTAATTCAGTATAAATAGTTTTTTTCACCCAGTAGTATCAGTGTACTTGAATTGATATTATTATTGAATATTATTCGTTTTTAAGTTATATATGCTTTCTTTAGGATATCTTTATGGTGCTTTGTGTCCTTTGTGAAGCCTAAAAGGTCTGTTCCAGTGTAACCAGAAGGGAAGTAACATTGGATTGAAATGACATGAGGGTAAATATAGGATGAAAGAATTATAATCCTTTAATGCTTGCGCATAGTGGTTTGTTCAAATCCCTAGCTCTAAATATTAACGGGCACTACTAATGATGCATCACAGTGTGTGTGATAGTGTGTGTGCAGTATGTGATTATGTGTCTGTGCTTTTGTTGAGACTAACAAGGACCCCCAAGGCCCCAGTGACGTCTGCTCCCTCCACCTCGTTCCCACCTAGTGTTCCCCTGGCCCTATTTTCTACTCGCACACATGCAATCTTTGAGTAATTGATAATCCCAAACCTTTGCCGCTCTGCCTCTGGAGAAATCCTACATCTGGACAGATGCTGTGCCTCGCTGTCTCTCACACACACACACACACGTGCACTGTGTGATTCATGACCTACTCATTCAGTCTGTCTTTAGCCTAGTGGCCCTGATGACCCAAGCCATACAGGAGAGCCGCAGATGATGTGCGGCTAGAAAATTCTGAAATGTGCTGTAATTCAATAACAGAAGAGGAGGCTGCTTGAATGTGTAGTTTGTGTTCTGCTTGGCGCCAGACAGGGAATGTCTGGACACATTTCTTCACACAGAACTTCTAAGAATTCATTAATACACTTAGTCAATTCATCAAATTAATCACGGTATAATAGAATTTGCCGTTTTGTAATTGTATTGCTTCAGTGGGGCACATTGCCCAGTACACCATTATTAAACCATTAATCTGTTATTGTATATATATATATATATATAGTTTCCTGTTTTTGTTTGTTTTGTTAGCATTTTTTTTGTGTGTGTGTTTTGCTTTGATTTCTTTGTTTGACATTTTGTTTTGTTTTTTGTTTTTCTATTGCTTTAATGAAAGTTCCCCTTTGCTCCACCAGATGACCACCCTACAGTCTAGAACTCATCTGTCACTCAAGGACTTCCATCATTCACTTCACTCTGATTACACAGCACACCTGGTCCATTGTCACCACTCCCACTTCAGTATAAATTTTCCTATCTCACTTTCAGTTAATCGCGAAGTTTTGGATTCCCTTGGTTTCATCTCTGATCTCTTCTTTGTGTCTGTTTTCCCTGTGTGTGTTTTCCTGGTTTTCGATGTTTGCTGCCTACTTTGGATCTGTATAACCACTCTGGATTTTCTGCATTGCTCTGTTTACAATTCTTTGACCCTATCTGTCTGACCTCAATTAAAGATGTTGCGATTGGATCCGCATACCCCTGTCTCATTCATTACAGAAAACTTTGCCAAAACAGGATTCAGCGACTTCCACCTTTGCCCTTGGGACTTTTTACTTGTTGCTGAGGCTTACGATCTTCCAGAGATTATATTATGGGCGATATCCTGCAATGGTGTGAATCAACCCCTGTGCTCGCGGCTGAGAGGCGAGGGACCACACTCATCTCTCGTAGCATTAATGGATTTTGGCCTGTTATGCGTGGATTCCTCGTTAACAATGGGAATCGTGGAGGAAGAGAGCAACTCAGACATTCAGTCGGTGCCCGACGCTGTGGGTCCATCTTCAATCACTTCACTGTCCGCTGACCCAGAACCATTCACTGCAAAAAATGCTTTCTAAGACAAGATTTTTTGTCTTGTAACTTTTTGCTTAGAACAAGCAAAATAATCTGCCAATGGGGTAAGCAAAATGTTCTTATTTCAAACAGAAAACAAGAATATTTTGCTTACCCCGTGGCAGATTATTTTGCTTGTTTCAAGTTGCTTTTTTCTGAAAACAAGACAGTAATTGTTTCTTTGAGAAGTTGAAAAGTCAACACTCAAAGATGGCCGCCATGCCTCAGCCAGAGTCAACGCTCAAAATGGCCGCCATGCCCCAGCTAGACTTAGAGCACAAGGTAGCCAGAGTCACAGTCTCAGCCCAGATGATGGCCACAGCTTTAGAGCCTCAGTCGCTACCCAAAATGGCTGCTGCCCCTGAACCGCTGCTATGGAGGGTAGTGCCGCCCTAGAACATTTGCACAAGATGGCAGCTGTCCCTGAATTGCTGTTACAGAAGGCTATCGACCCTCAGGAGGTTCCGCCGGTGGTTGCACGACCACTAGGGGTCATGACGAGGGCCAGAGTCTCTCTAGTGGTTCTGCTTGTGGCTGCATTAAACCCAGAGGTGTTAGTTAATGCTGTAGTTTCCTCAGAGTTTCCACCAGTGGCTGCACAACCTCAGGTGATGTCGGTTGGGATTGTAGAGTCACCAGAGGTTCTGCTGGTGGCTGAACAACTTCCTGAAACAGCCATTGGTGCCATGAAATTTTCATTCTGCCTAGTCCCAACCACAGAGGTTCAAGGGGGTTGGGGCCGCGTGTATACAGATTTCTTCTCCTTCAGCGACGAAGCCTTTGGTGGTCCTGACTGTAAGCCTGCCTCAGATACAACGCCTGCAGCTGGATAATTCCTTTGCCGCCATCTGGCACATGGCATTCTGAGTGATTCTAAAAGGGCAAATTAAACTAAAAGAGCAAATTTACCTCCTGAGCAACATGCCCGGTCACCATTGCTCTGCACACCACTGACAGACACAAGGAGTGTGTTGCCTGCCTGGGACTTCCTCATGCAGAAGCCGCCCTCACCGGATCAGACTGTTTGTTCTGCAAGCTGCTTAGCATGGCGTCCTTATCAGGACGTGATTCCAGCCCTCGCGGTCCCCCCTTCTCACAAGAGACAGTGGGGCAGAGGGCAGTGCTCCGAAATGGGCGATCTCACGCCTCGCACCAGAGAGCCTTCACCTGTCCTCTTTGCCCAGTGAAGACCTCCTTCCCTCAGCAGCTGCGAGTGACCTCGTCTCGTTCGGTCACAGCGAGGATGAGCTGCAGGAATACAACATGTCTCTTGCAGCATCGGACGCGGATTAGCTGTCGGTCTCTGGAGACCCTGCCCCCTCCACGCCGTCTGAATCTGGCTCAGCAAAAGCCGGGATGGATGCCGAACTGTTCCGGATCCTCTCTAAGGCTGTCAGCGAGCTGGGATTAGAATAGACTCTGCCTCAGGAACCTTCACGGAGGTGTCTGGATGAGTGGTATCTGCCGGGGCTTACTTCTGTACTTCAGGTCTTCCAAGCAAAGCTCTTCGCTGCTACAGAGGGCCTGACGCAGACGCCGTTAAAGAACTCAGAAGTGCGACGGATTTGGTGTTGAGAGCTATGATGATAACAGCCCAGGCCATCGGCAGATCCATGGCCAGCCTCGTGGTGCTGGAGAGACATTTGTGGTGCAATCTGACTCAAATTAAGGAGGCTGACAAGATCACCTTCATGGATGCACCGATCTCTCCAAGCAGGCTGTTTGGTCCCTCTGTTGAGGGCTTCGCGGAGAGCTTCGGAGCACGGAAGGCATCACAGGCTATGCAACACTTCTTGCCGAAGAGAGCTGCACCCACTGCTAATGTCAGTTGCCCCAGGCCACTTTCACAGCAGCCCAAGCAGTCATTTGCCCCTCTGCAGCCGCAGCAAACGAGACAGGAGCCACAGCGCAGTCGTTCCAGGTCTGCAACTTGGCGCTTCCCCAACCCGAGAAGGCAGGGACCCCGGCCTAAGGTTGTGTTGGACCCACCACCTCGAGCGTCCTCCTAGACCAGGCGCAAGGAAGTTCAATGTCCTCCGCCTCACAGAACTCCAGGCATGACGAACAGTGTATGTGCTGCACAAACAGGGTCCTTAAAAGCGCCCTTGCAGTCACAAAGTCACATAAAGAGCAGTTTTTCTTAAACACACAATGTCAGTTATATGTACCTAAGCAGCGACAAAACACTAGACATAATAGAACCCTTATCCCTACGGCAGAATGTCTGGCGCGCCATTCCAGGGGTATTAAATTGGGTTATGGGGATAATAAAACACGGTTACACCCTTCAGATTGTGAGACGGCCACCGCCATTCAACGGCGTCGTCCACACTTAAGTAGCGAGCCGCACCGCTCATGTGCTGCCCACCAAAGTGAAAGCGCTGCTCTTAAAGGGGGCGATACAAATTATTCCCCCGTCAGAAAGAGAAAAAGGGCATTACAGCCATTATTTTCTAGTCCCCAAGCGGGATGGCGGTCTGAGACCTATACTCGATCGGAGACATCTGAATCGTGCCTTTATTAAATGGCGTTTCAGAATGATAACTCTAAAAAATATCCTCTCTCAGATTCAGCCAGAAGTCTGGCTGTTTCCACTGGACCTGAAAGATGCGTACTTTCATGTACAGATAGCCCGTTATCACAGGCCATTCTTGAGATTCGCCTTCGAGGGGATCGCGTATCAATACACAGTCCTACCCTTTGGTCTCTCCCTTGCCCCACGCACCTTTATGACGTGCCGCTGTCCCCTCTGAAACAGATAGGAATCCACATTTTGAACTATCTCGACGATTGGTTCATCGTGGCCAGATTCCGAGCGGAGGCAGAGAGACACAGGGACACATTCTCCTCAGCCATTTAGACCAGCTCGGGCTCAGAGTGAACTTCGCAAAGAGCAAGCTGTTACCCAGCCAACGAATAGAGTTCCTGGGCACAGTAATAGACTCAACACAAATGAGAGTGTCGATCTCACAGGAGTTCGCCACAGACAACAACACTCACTGCCCAGCTTATTTCACGAAGGAGACGCCCAGGACGATGCAGTGGCTCTAGTTGATTGAGCTTTTACTCCTTGAGCATGAGCATTTTGGGCCAGCGCGTTCTTATAATGTCTTAGCAGATGCAGTATGAGTGAAGTGTCGACAGGGAACATACAGGTTACTTCTGTAACCCAGGTTCCCTGAGACACGGGAACGAGTACCGTGTTCCGTGCCGAGCTGTAAGTGTTCCTCACTTCAGTCAAAGTAACCTGAATCCTATTGGCGAACCGCTTATATACACACGGCCCCGCCACTGCGACGGGTTTCAGCGGGAGCGGCGGCCATTGGTCGCCCTGCACGGCGGCCAGCCGATTGGTTTATCTAAGTACCACTGCAGCGACCAATGGCCGTGCAGTTTCAATGCGTGATTGAATAAGGCTTCAGTTAGGAGGAAAAAATGAGTTTTTCCCTTAGCGTCTAAGCAGACGCAGTACTCGTTCCCGTGTCTCAGGGAACCTGGGTTACGGAAGTAACCTGTACGATTTTCTGCATTGCTCTGTTTACCGTTGTTTGACCCTATCTGCCTGACATTAATTAAAGATGTTGCGATTGGATCCGCATACCCCTGTCTCATTCATTACAATAGCAATGTGCCTAGCTTCAAGGTTAATAATTAAAGGGTTAATTTCTATGTTACGCGTTTGGCCATTATGCCTTCAAGGTTATGTAGTTTAGGGGCTATATGCACCAGCCAAACAGCTTTTGTTGACATTAATGGGAATGCTGTCCACTTTCTTCAGGTGTTCAGACCTCCTTGGCTCAAAAATATGTTCTGAAAGCCATAAAGACAATCTGTATATGAATGGCTTACATAGCTGTGTCTGCACATTAAGCTAGGATAAAGTGAAAGTATTTGTTGAAAGGAAGGTTCTGTGTTCAATAGAAGTTAAACTCTATTGACATCTGTGGCATGCTGCAGCCACTGAGAATAATTCATATAAAATTGTGGGTAATGCCTTACCACATTGTAGGTGCATTACTGTAACCCTGATTTTTGACTGCCAAAGTAAGGACATATTGACATAAGATTACTCTGCTGATATCTGCTTTACTTTTCATGCTAAATTGAGAGTTTTCAGTTCAGTTTACACAAAGGATCTGGAGCTGATATTTGCCCACAGGGAGCTGGACAGAAACACATTTGCAAGTTCTTGCATTGATTACCAAACATTTCCATCTGGGAATACCAGAAATGGAAGGAGTATGACGTGAGCATAGGTAGCCTGTGGCACAAAGTGAAATATTGCCCTCCCTAGGCTGCCCAGCAGAACCTGGGCAGAGAGACACTTATAGGCTCTGATCAGAAAACAAGAGATTTTAGGTAGGACTTTTTTTTGGATAGTCCACTTTATTAACTATATATCAACTGGCAGGAATTAGGCAAGTAGTTGATACGTTCTGCTTAATATCTGTTAACGCTGTATTTTGATCAGATATTCTACTGACTAAGTAACTTGCCATGCCATCTTGTTCTACTCACAGTCTACTAATACTCTAATCAGAGGTATAGTTGTCATACAGCATAGTTGCAGATTAAAGAGAGTCAGTTGCAAAATGAACTTAAAAGTAGTAGAATGTTTATAGTAGACTATTGAAATATAGTGTAACTGCATTTTGAGGCATCACAGGTATGCTAGAAACTTTTCATATAAGAGAAAATCCCCAAATTATCAAAAATATCAATTAATATCAGTTAATATTTATTCAAACTATTAAACCTATGGGTCTGTTTTACCCATATTTATCTGTGCAATGTAAAACCTTACAAATGTCTTAACTAACACTTTTAGTTTAATTTACTATGGACAACAATTTATTTTTACTATTATTTTTTTTACTATTTGCGTGCTCTGTTTGCTCTGTTTCTCAGAAAACCTAGTTAAGATAATTTGATTTTGTCGAGCACCAGATTGTCAAGCTAGTTTCTGGTTCCCAGCCTGCTTTGCTTAATAATTTATATATTCATTTTTAAATTATGTTTTATTTTATGCCATTTTGCATAAGATTAATATTGGGGGAGATTTGTTAGTTTCAAGGTATGTTATATTTGATTTTATAACTGAGAAATTCCAGGTTGCAGTACATTCTATAAAAAAGCAACCTTAAAATTAATGACTTCTTGACACTAAAAAGTGTTTTTTTTATTTTGCTTAGTTAAGGCAGTCAGTTTGCATGTTTTATTTTATTTTTTTTTTTAAGTAAGGTTAACTAATTAGATTTTAAAGTGTACACTTTAAAGCTAAATTTAAAGTATTAAAGTATTTTAAAGTATTGCTTGCAGCAAACTATTTTAAAAACTGTTGTCACAAAAGAGTTTTGTCTGACATGCCTGTGTGGAACGTAATCACTTACTCCTTGGTTCATATGGCTCTGTGTCACTTAAAAAAGCTGCCTATGTAGGCAGTACACAAAAAGCCAGGAAGCCGGCCATATAGAGTTGGTGAGAAGACAGAAGGAGACACTACCATTCTTACAGGCCTGAAACGGCAAGGGACGTGGATTGTGCAGAAAGTGCACAGTGTGAGATTTACAAGATGATATGAATGGCTGTTTAGGCATAGTGCCTGTTAATGTCAAGCGGGAATCAAAAAAGATCTGAAGCTTTGACTCAGCATGACGCCATCAGATGCTTTATAATGGCACAGCACTGCTGTCCTGCCTCTATCCACCCGCAAATCCGTCCATACGGGCCTCTAATATATCAACCATATTTAGGAGAACTGATACGAGCGGGCTGACGTGGGGAACAGTGCCTCTCAACCCATCTCTCTTCTTCTTTGTCTCTGTCATCAATCAGAAAGTGCTATCGCATCACCCAGCATGGTTCTGCCTATGAGAGTTAGAACTGCTGATCTGTCCTCTACCCTAAATGTCCAAGGAAAACAAGGAAATATGAAAAAGAGTTGGACCTTACCACAAAAAACGTCTCCATGAAGTCCAGAAGACATAGAGCGATGGTTCTTATGCTTTTTCGATTCCAAGGCCCCCATTGTCCACTACAATATTTGAAAACCTTTTTTTTTAAATTTACAGATACTAGGAGCTACTATTATCCATTGATTGAAATAAAGAATTAGAATA
Source organism: Enteromius unitaeniatus (assembly GCA_032359435.1). Taxonomy (NCBI): domain Eukaryota; kingdom Metazoa; phylum Chordata; class Actinopteri; order Cypriniformes; family Cyprinidae; genus Enteromius; species Enteromius unitaeniatus. The sequence continues at coordinate 988,384 of JAUMHI010000054.1, read as the reverse complement.
GTTAAAACAATGTTAAACGTTTTAAGACCTGAATTCTCCTGGCATTTGAATGTTCTTTAACTACCTAAAGTAAGGTATTTAATAGTATATGATATAATGTAATAACATGTAATACAAATATATACAAATAATATTCTGTTAATTCAGTTATTCAGATATTGCAAAGATTGTGTTTTTATTCACATCAGCTAAGTTTAGGCATTGAAGTTAATTCACAGTTAATTAATTTTTACAGCATTTATTAAAATAACACAGCAGATTCTGTATTTATTTAGATTTCATGTTAATCATTTGATTGTTTTGTAGTTGCTTATTTGTAGTAATTAAGCGCATATTAATGCCTTGTAGTACATGGTCTTATTCTATATCCCTAATCCTACCCAATACTTAACTTAACAACTACCTCCATAATTAAACAGCAAATTAGGAATTAAGGCAAAATAATTTGAAGTTAAGACTGAATAAGTTTTCCCCATTCTAAAGTGTAACCAAATATTACAAAGAGGGGTCATACAAATTGTATGTTAGCTCATGAGCCCAACTGTACCTGTGAGCGGTCTGGTGTAGTTGACATTTCCTGCTGGTGTGTGTGAGCTGTAATGCTTGAACAGTCTCCTCTGAGAGGACTGTATTTATCTGCATCACTTCCTGTGTTCCACACACTGACTGAGCTTCTTTCTGAATGGGGGAATCCACTGAGGAACAGTTTGCTGAAAGTATCCAGGTTTCTGCAAGCTCGCTGACTGAGGAGATGGCGTATTCACGAAGTCTCCTATTTTGTCCCTGTTTATCTGCATGTGTTCATAGCTGCGTACAGTATGTCATTTGTTTGTAGGTAGATGGAGCTTTTTCAAACTATTGTGTCTTTTATTCGAAGTACATGCCAGGGCTTGGGTTTCAGTTTATAAAAACGTTTTACTTTGAAACTTGATTTTTGAAGCTTGCATAGCTTAGAAAGAACGCTCATCACTGGCGTGGAAAATTGTCAGTTTGGCTGCACGAGTTACTCATTGAATGTTCCCTTAACACCGTGTCCCAACCAGGCAGGAAAAAAAACTGCTTTTGTCTTAATCAGCTGCAAATGTGACAATTGGAAAGTGAATTGGTTGCTTGGTATCTTATTCAGTTCTGTTTGACTGTCATCTGCCCAGAATTCTTCAGGTTTTTGGATAAGGCTAGGGCAAAATATAAGGTTTGCATAAAGGAAGGAACATTCTATAGAGTCAGTGACCTTATATGTTTATGACATTATATAGTGACAGCTCATCTATGTGAGTTTTGACTTTTCTTTTGTATTTCAACAGATGATTCTTCAGCTAAAGAAGTTAGCAGGGTAAGTGAGGCATCGCTTTTATGTTGTGTGTGTGTGTGTGTGTGTGTGTGTGTGTGTGTGTGTGAATGTGTGTTTCTTTAAAACAAATGAAACAATTGTTGTAAATGGATCAGTTTATTGAACCTGTGTATGTATATATATATATATATATATGTATATATAAAAGAAAACACATAAAAAATAAAATATTTTGTTTACATAATATAAGTGTGTGTGTGTGTGTGTGTGTGTGTGTGTGTGTGTGAACTGTGTACACATATACACATAAACACACATACATGCATATAAATATATAAATACAGATTTATCAGCAGAGTTTTTAAATATGCTAATTATTTAGAAATATGTGTCAAATGTCATATTGTCAGCTAAATAGATTTAACCTTAAATCAGACAAATCACGACAAATTAATGTCACAAAAAATGTATAGCAAAAGGCTGCGAGTCCCAAGTGAGAACACTTCATTGAAAATGTTCTGCTAATAATCTCTCAGCAACACACACACATACTGCTGCTAAATATGAATGTGTCTGTTAAATGATAAATGGCATACAGAACACAAACCCTGTGACAGATTTATATGAGGAGAGGCAATGACCTGTTAATGAGATCATTGCCACTTTAATGGGCTGATATAGCAGCAGCACACACTCCGCTCCGAGCACTTACGCCTGCTGATTTAAGGGACAGAGATGAAGAAGTTAAAAAGAAGGACATACAGCAGAACACAAAGGAGACAGTGTGCAGGGATAGGGTCCGAGAGGACGGGGAGGGTGGGCTGTGGAAACAAGGACTTTTTGGAGAAGGACAACAGGGACGTCACGTGTTCGTCTGCATAAACAGGATGTGTAGGGAGCTGTTCCCGTGGGGGAGCACCTCACACACCCCTCATCCACCGGCCCACTCTGACCTTTCACACAGGGACAGAAATAGACATCCTCACTCAGGCCGTTTAGAACCGATTTCTGCATTATACACAGACCACTCATGGCCTCTGTGATCTTTATTCATATTTATTGTGAGAGGAAAAAATGTTTATTGAATGTTTATTGGCCTTCCTTTTTGCAAAATCTGGTCACATTTTAGCTAAGGGACCGATTAACTAGCTGTCCCATTAAAATCCTAATATTTAGCTTAGTTTTTAAGATCCCTAAACTAAAGTGTTACCCTAAATTTTAAAGCAGTCGAGCTTGCTGACAAAATTTTTTTTTTTATTTTTGCTGTGTTTTTACTTAATGCTAAATTCTATTGATTTAAATTGTGAATTGAGTATCCTCTGGGGACGGAGACATAAGATGAAGTACAGAACCTTTCATTTAATGGGTCGTACAAAAAAAATCCCATAAATAAATAGACTTTGAATGGTAGTGTATAAACTTTATGACCTAAAATATGGACACTGCCTTCTATTTACTATTTTTCATAATATTAGAGAAAATCATCCTTACTACTATCTAATTAGCAGGACTTCTGTTTGTATTGTGCAGTATGCAGTGTGTGTGCATGTGAATGTGGGTCTTTCTTGTGTCCAGCAGTACCAGGACACGAATATGCAGAGCGTCGTATATGAGCTCAACAGCTACATGGAGCAGCGGCTGGACACTGGAGGAGACAACAAACTACTGCTCTATGAGTTGTGCAACATCATCAAAACAGGTCAGAGCCTGTCTGTCTCATCCACAAACACTCACATACTGCATGCTATTACCCAGCATACTTCAGGTCAACTATCATTTATAACACTTAACAACTTTTAAGTCATTGTTCTTAGTTATATTATCAAACCATAGTATATGAAAAATGTTCATGAAAATATGTAACAAATGGCATGCAGGGTACAGTATTTTATTGTGGCCGAGAGAGCTCAACGCACAGCAATTTAAGAAAACAAATGCAAATAGAGAAAACATCAGCACATTAAGAAAACATTTTCATCAAGTTGCTGCCAATCCTCACAACACATGCAAACTAAGAAACGCACTGCATATTGCACAGAACACAATGGAAATGTTTCAAGAGGAACCAAAAAAGTGACGGACCCACTAAGTTTTGCCTTCGCGGGGATTCTTCTACAATTAATGAAGCACTACTGATTTATTTGCACTAACCTTGAAATGATATTGAGCTAAGAATATTAAATGAATACTATAAGTTAGCTGAATTATGTAAGGGATAATGTACAAGGTTTTTTTTCCATATGTGGCAAGTAGCAGTGTAATAAGCGGGATAAAGTTCAGGCAGCCTGTAGTTATCGCGGCTACTTGCCACATATGGAAAAAAACTGGACATAAATATGAATTTGAAACATTTTATTGGCATATTTGTTTTAAATTAACATTTTCATCCTTC
>JAUMHI010000054.1:918111-944343 GCA_032359435.1 Enteromius unitaeniatus | reverse complement strand
ACAGTATATTGCACAGTGGTATTGTGCACAATATTGCACATGTATTTATTGACCGTTAGAATGAAGTTTAACTGTTCTGTTTAGTAATGTAAGAGTGAGGAAATATATGGAAGCTAAGACTTGATTTTATCCATTGGGGTTGGATTCTGAGAAGCAGGTGTTATGTATTAAGTCCTGCAAGCTGCAGATTATGAAGGATTACCATTGCCATCTATTGCTATTTCCACTTAGTAAAAAAAGCATATTTTCTTAGCAATAGATGCTAATTACACACACAAAAAATAGCAGTATTTTTTTAGCTACTGTATATGCTTTTTACATTAAGTGCAAATAGTTATCTTCTATTTAGACTGTGTAAAAATAGCAGTATTTTCAACTAAAAAGACGAAATATACAACGTCAGTATTGCACAACATTATAAAACTGTTTGCAATTGTTATTTTGCTTATTATTACATACTGAGTGTAACTTTACGTTTTATTAAAATTAATAAATGGATGCTGACTTATTGGGACAATAAATCCTTCTCTACAGCTAACCTTCTCCTTCATTTTAAACTTTTTGATATTTTTTTTTTCCTTCACCTTTATTGAAAATAAATGCTTTTCCTATGTAATATGAGATGGAAAAAGTACAAGAATAATTTCAGCAAAATGTGTTGATTGCATCAAAAAGTCAGCACTATGTGTTTCACCACTTACACCACTGTAGCCAGTTTTGTTCCTGGTGTGCATGAAATCCACTGAAAAATCCATAATCATTTTTACCTGGACCACAGTGCCACATGTCTTCAGACTAAAGTGGAGGTTAATGTGGGTGCCATTGGAAATGCCCCGGCAGGAGGTATTAGATAAGAAGAGTTCAAGTCCTCCAACCAGGTCTTTGGGAACTGAGACCTCTATGGAACTAGGATCACACTCCACAGGGACTGCACACAAAACAAATGTCGAAGTGAAACCTACGAACCCTGACTGAAAGAGGTACAAGATAGGAGAGACAGGTTCAGCTCACCTTGACAGGTCCGTTTGTCATCTCCCAATGCCAGACCCCAGGGACAATGACAGTAATATGAGTCATCCTCTGAGGAGCATCCATGGCTGCAGCCTCCATTCACACTGTCACAGCCAGCAGTTTCTACACTCAACCACAGAAAACACAATGCATGAGATAAATGAAAGCCCATTCATATTCAGGATGCTCTGGTTTACCATGTCCTTACCTTTACAGCTCCTCCCATCCTCGTCCAGTATTTTACCTGGTCCACATTCACATCGACGAGATCCCTTGGTGTTGATGCATATTTCTGCACATCCTCCATTGCCTTTCTCACATTCGTTTACATCTTAACACAGATAAAAACAGAAGCACATAAGTAAATGTGGAGTAGAAATTTTGAAGGAAGCATCCTAACTAGAGTGCGTTGCAATACACAGGCAGCAACTTTGTGCATCATTTAATGCTTCACCAGAGAAGACTAGACTTGAGCGCATTTGGATTGTTTTCTATACATGCAACTTTGTTTTAGAATTTGTCTTTAACAGTACAGATTTGTGTCAGGAGCAACACAAAATGCTGCTTTAAAATGTTCCCTCCAGGTGGGTGACTGTTTTGCAACAAGGCAAGTGATTTATGTTGTGCGGGAAGTGGAATTGACAGTGATTAGTTACGTTTCTCCTGAAGGGTAAAAAGGTTATGAGATGCTTACAGGAAAAACTGAAAGCTAGAAAGAAACCATCAATGTGCAGGATAGATGCCTGATGTACTTAAGTATACCCAATCCAGTAAATGAGCACATTCAATTACATCTAATTGTTTTCACTTATTCTGTTTACTCCCTATTTTCCTTTTGTCTTTGCCCTACAGCATTTGCAGTTGGACTTTCCTCTCACCAGCTCTGTGTTCCTTCTGGAAATTAAGAAAGAATTTGAGGTGTCTATCACTATCACCCCCCCGAGCCCCCAAACCAAACTAAAAGTTTATAGGTCTTTTTATTTTAGCAGTGTTTTAAGTTGGTCAGTGTGTTTACTTGGTAGTAATTGGGCCTATGCCTATGGCAGTTTTTTATTCTGGTTTAGGTGTGCTTAATTAGACTTGGAGCTACATCTGCAGGGCCTCCAGGAGCATGATTGGACCCTATACAGTCTTGTCCTATATATCCTTGGCCTCTGGCTTATCTTGTAAAAACTACATATACTTAAGAGACAGAGACTTATGAAAATAAGTTACGCTCAATCTTAGAGGAAACCATAGTAACAGAGCGAGAAAAAAAACGATGTTCTCCGAGACAAAAAAAGGTACCTTCAGATATTCCTTCAAAACAGTAAACTCCTTGAAAGTTGCTGCATAATTTGCACTCTCTTCTTTTTCACCACTAAAAGCATTGATTTAGCTGGCTGCCTTCGTACATTAGTGGATTGTTTCTCAACTTCTCCTTTCACCAGTTTTGTGGTCTCTTTTTCATCACTGCAAAAGCACTCTCTCATTCTAATCGCAATATAACTCTTCGTCTCTATAAGCATTTATCTTGGCCAGGCCTGGACCACACTGTTACTCACCCAGACATGTCTGTGCATCCGGGCCTAGAACCGTTCCCCCAGAACAGCGGCATTCTGGCTCGACAGGACAGGTTCTGTTACACTCCACTTCGTCGCATATGTCATAGAAATCTATGGCAACACATATAACGAAACTGATGAAGGTCGTTTTAAGAAAAAACATGTCAGAAAGACTTAGATCACAGACTTACGGCCACAGTAGACGTGGAAGCAGACGGAGGGTCGGGGCAGGCGATAGACATAGTAACCCTTAGCACAGGCCTTTACATCCACACTAGCTGTCCAGTGACAGCAGTTATTATTGAAGCTAGCACACGCTGGGAGGGTGACAATACCATCGCTAGGCTGAGGGTGGCTGCCATTCAGCCAGATGGGGGCATGGGTACCACAGTGGTTCTCCTCAATACAGAAGGTTGGCATAGCATCCCCAGCCATCCCCGTAAAGCGATACCACTCTCCTGCCACATGCCGGTCGCACAGAGGGACACCCGCAGAGTTGTTGACGTGGTAGTCAGTGTTCCTCCATGGTTCATTCAGACTGATATATGCTGAGCAGGGATCTAGAGCTGAGACAGGTAAAAAATTGAATTAGTACATGCTTGTGCCGCCACCCAGAACCTGATTTTGCTGAGTTCAATTTAGGGCTGGACAGCATATTGCACAATATATTCATGCACATCTAGTCAGTAAAGCAGGTTCTTTGATTAGCAGTAAATCTCCATCATCTGTTTTCCAATGGAGCGTTAATACACAGAGCAGTGACAAGAAATGCAATATTGCGTATCAGACATGCTTCCTGTGCAAGCAAGAGGGTCTGGCTGTTTTCAAGTGCCGGAATGAGAGTTCTAGTCAAATCAGCCTAGAAAACCGCATCTTTTCTTTTTCTGTCAGGTAGTACACGATGTAACTACCAAAGAGTTTTAAATAGGAAAAATACTCTTTTCGTGTCATTATTTTGTGTATTTTTAATGCATCACATTCATTTGAGTTCACCATCTAAAGAGCTTATTTCTCAAGTTTGTTATTAATGCAAGAAACCTAACCTGCAAGACGCCGCTACCCTGTAAGGATAAACTAGAGCTTTACAGGTTTTTAAGTTTTGCTGGTGAACAAGGTGATCCACATGCTAGACCTCCACCAAACTAGTACTAAACAGCAATATCTAGTCAGGAAATGTATGAGAGCCTAATATTCTTAGTGCCATCTCTTTCAGAATGTGTTTTTAAACTAGAGCAGGTTTACTAAAGCTGTACAGATACAGTAAGTCTGCACCCCTGCAGCATGAGCATGCAACTGCTTGTTAAAAAAGGATCTGTCAGTGCAAAACCCTTTTTCTTCAGTTGGTTGGCAGCTTTTCAAAGGAAGGGTGGCTAATCAATACTCTACACTGCACCACTGCACTCGCCCTTACCCTCTTAAATGAATTAGGTCCTCATATGAAGTTGGGCTGCTCTGCTGGAACATTTGGAAATGAAAAATGATGCAGCATAAGGCATGAATGACCATTAGTCAGGAAGCGGCAGCAGCTTGATGAGGCATAGAGGGAGAATCCTTTCCACAGTAAATGATCATCTTAGATAAAACAAAGATCAAAGCTGCAGACAACACACTGTGCCCTGGCTTGTGGTAAATTTGCAGATATAGAACGAACTCTCACTGACCGCATCTAAATCATTGCAGCAGAGGTCAGGGCTTTTTGTGCAAAAACACAAACCTTCAAGTGGATTGACATTTGCCTCCTCAAAACCTTAATACAATGCTTTTAAATTTGACTTTTACATTTTCTGAAACAAATATGAGCAATGCTTGTCTATGCAAAACCAACCACCATTATGCTAAGATGTTGCTATTTGTTTACTAAGACCATGTTTACACAGGTGCGTGTTTATTTAAAATGCATAACTTTACACTACTCCAGCGTTTTTCACAACCACAGACATGTTTTAATATGATAATTCATATTAGAGGGTTGTACTATCAGCACAGGCAGACTTAGATAGGTCTGTCTCCTAGGGATGTTCAGTACAAGAACAGCCGTAGGTCAAGGATAAACGGATGTGGTCATGACTGTTTGCGGTAAACAGCATTCTTGGACACTGTTACAGTAAATTGTCATCCTTGACATCTGCTGCATACCCACATATTTCAAACAAATGGTGTATGAGCTCAAATGAAGAATGTTTCTTAATATTAAGATGCTTTGATTAATGATTAAAATGTGGTAACAGAATAGAATACAGATCCAAAAGCATTGACTCATTTTTAACCTCTAGAGCTGTTTAAAACCTTTTAAACTAAAAAGAATACTTACAAAATCACACCATCTTTACCTTTATGTCTACCACTATGATTAATAACATTTATGGTTATAATAATAACTGATAAATTTCTTAATTAGTAGGTGTCCACTAAGTGGCCGGATTCATGATTTCCACCCAGTTCACCCATATATGACAATCCTGTCATCATTTATTTACCCTAATGTTATGCTAAACCTATTTGGCTTTCTTTATTCTGTGAAACGAGATGTCTAATTGTCTAATTTAGTCAATGGTAACCACACTTTTCAGGATTGACATGAGGGCAAATATTTTTTTACTAACCCTTTAAGTCAAGAATTAAGATGGGAAGTTTATGTAATACAAAACATCAAAAACACTTAGTGATGGGCCATTTTTACTTTATCTCTTAGCCGCCACGTACTGGAGCAACACACAAAAACCACTCTAATTACTCATTATTCAGTTGAAATCACTTTTTTTGTTACTTATTTTGGTTAAATAATAGTAAACTCTATCAATTGTGGAACAAATTTAACCTATAAAGCAGCTCTGGAGAAAAAAAGTGATGTGACTTTTACACAAGTAAGCATGTCCTTCAAAAAAAGGCTAATATATAGCACTATAATAGCAACATGCTGATCACAGCCATTTATAAAACTGCATGGCATGTGTCCTTTAGAATGAAACTCTTAATGATTGAAAGAATCACTTAATGATAATAAACTGTGTACATATAAACAATATGTGCTTACCAATGGCCTGTGCTGTAGTAACAGCTTGTAGAAGAAAAACCAGAGTGAAAAGCATGTCCATTGGTAGAGAGAAAGCCACAGATGTTCAGCCAGTCATTCCCGTCTTCTCAGTTTGTGGAAGAGCTTTGTGCTTTAACAGTGAATTCTGTTATCTTTGTCATTATGAAGGATGGGTCTACAAGCTGTAGACTGTTTGTCATCTTCCCATGAACAGGGCATCTATCTCACCTTGACCTCTTCTCCTGTCCCTTTGTCCCATGTATAAAAAGACCCATCCCTTCAGATAGAGAAAGGACCATCCTCTCATTGTTACTAGAGTCCAGCTTTTTCGTCCCACCCTTATACAGTACATCTTCCAGAATCCTCCAAACATGTTTTCAGCTGCTGACTCACTTACAGCAGTGCAGATGTGCTGCATTTAGCAGACAGTGTGTTAAGAAAGTCAGGTGGAGTTTCATCTCGTGCTTTCTGTGGAACTTCCCATAGGTGTTACTGGCTTACAATGCACAGAATTTCAACACTTAGAATTCTCCATCCACTTCACATTGTCAGAGTTTAACATCTTAACAAACCTTTTTTTTTTCCTATTTGCCAGATGTAGCATTTTCTTTCTAATTTCCAGAATCTCCTATTCATTGTTTCTGGTTAATGAAGCTTAATGAAATTATACGCAGATCTTTCCTGTAGTTGTCCTTTTCTTTATTATGCATAAGGTCCGTCTACTCCTCAGTCTCTCTCGATCCTGTTTAGATCTGGTTTAATTTCATTCACTATAAAGTCAAAAAATGAATTTAAACCAAAAGACTTAAATATGCACCTAAAGAATTTCTGTCAGTTATAGTATATCTATAGAGAAATAGAGAGAGAGGATATGTGTGTGTAAATTATTAGTTAAACAAACAAATTTAGCATATTAACAGCTTATTTTTCAATTTTAAACTTAAATCTAGGTCTGTTTCTCACATAAAGCTATGGCTTTGTTATAGTTGTCTGTTGCTTTGTCTTATCAGTTTGGAGAGAAAATACTCCATCTAGTCATCCATTAATCAGTAAAGACTCGCAGGTTGTAAAGTTTGTCGTCTTTCCTTTGTCCTTCACAGCAGCACAGGAAAGACAGCACAATGTGCTAATCATTGGTATCATTAGCACAGAGCGGAGGAATGCGTCTTAAGGTTATCTCAGAGACTGAAGAGAGGAGACTGACAAATAGCGAGTTGATTTTCTCAAGTCTTACAACTTAACAAGCATGGATGTATCCTTTTTAGTCATTTTCTTTACGTTTGTAAAATTAAGAGAGGGCTATTTCTTTCGGGCCTCTAGCAATGCTGTTTCCTTGTTGCTTGTGATCAGTCTTAAAGTAGAGTAAATGCAGTTCACAAGAATAAATCCATGGGAGGACAGCCTTGCTTTCTTCACATAGACCTTAATCTTCTTTAAGGGCATTTGCTCGCTAAAACTAAAGTAGTTCAGAGCAGTAGTTTTCAGTCCTCTTCCTTGGGATCCATTGCTCTGCTCATTTTGCACATCTCCCTTATCTGACAAACTCATTTGAGTTCATGGAGCTCTTTCCTAATGAGCTGATGATCTGAATCGGTTGTTTAAATTAGGGAGACATGCAAAATGTGCAGAGCTGTGGGTCTCCAGTACAAGTCTGAAAAGCACTGATTTAGAGGAGATATTCTGCTGGAAAGTGTGTACAAACAGAATGCTGCTATCTGGTAGGAAGTTAAGCTGAATGTGGGAGGCAGCAGGAGTTGGGCAGGTCAAGGCAAACATGACTCTAAAACAAGTGCTTCATTAGAAACAAAGCACTCACTATTATTATGTTATAGTCCAGTTCACAGGGAAGAATATTATATATGGAGTTGTGGTCAGAATTATTGGTACACAAAGAAATGTGTTAAAAGGTAAATCCCATTACTTTTTTAACAAAAGTCTAGCCTTTAATTGGATAAGAACTTAATATGGGAGGAAAAGCTCATCAAACTTTTTACTTTTCCCTAATACATATTGCCCATAATTAATGATACCCTTTTACCAAGATAACGGCTCTGAGTCTTCACCTATATTGCCCTAATCAGAACATCTGATAGGAAACTGAAGACAATTCCTTAAACCTTTCAGATTCTCAGCTTTAAGTGCTTTATATGTAACGCATCTATATATAGCCACTTTACAATCTTTTGCTGCACACCAGAAATATGTTTTTTCTCATTGTGATGGAGGATTAAAGGGGAACGTTCACCCAAAAAAGAAAATTACTCCATGATTTACTCATCTTCAAGCCATCCTAGGTGTGTGTGTGTATATATATATATATACACCTAGGATGACTTGAAGATGAGTAAATCATGGAGTAATTTTCTTTTTTGACCACAACTCCATATATAATATAAGATATATATATATATTTATATGTATTTTAAGTGAAAACCAACAAAGTTATATTTCAAGTCAAAGTACAGCGCAAGCCACTGGATGTGGATATTTCTCATTGGTATAAACTCAAACTCACTACACATTTTATTTAGTCACATAGAGGTTTTTCTTTAATATTAAGGCAGTTCAGCCATCTTGAATACCACAAATTTGTTAGCTGGGGCTACTAAGTTCAGAGTGTCCATGCTGTCATTCTGCTCTGCGGTGTCATCTGGATCCGCCAAGAGTTTCTAGATCTGGCTGGACATTACATTGGCTTCTGACAGCCTCTTATTTAAAACTGAAAACATGATGGTTTTAAAGCTTCCCCCTTTGGCGCCCTTTCATACTCTAAACAAAGGAACAGGTATGGGGATTGCCTTCATTTCATCCACAAATGAAGAGGGGTCCATAATGACTTCATCAAAGACTAGCTTTAGTAGCTCGTCAACATAATCTGTAAGAAGAAGAAGAAAAAAAACAGACATTAGCAACCCATTTTCCACAACAAAACCTGCACCCCTGCTACTGAACGCTAGCCCAAACCAGGGGCCTCATGTATCAACGTTCGTTTTAAATTCGTTCACAGTGCGATGTTCAGACCCCACTGTGTTAACTGTGTCAGCTAAACTCTCCCACTCTATTTTTTCCCCGTTGTTATTAATTCCGGAGGACAAATGTTATATATTTGTTAAAATAAATCAGTTTTATAACTCAGTACATGTCTGGTCCACTTTAAATGTCTGTGCTATGCATTTCCATGTTTTGGAAAACCCCATTTTGTACACCACCTGACCTGTTGTTGTTGTGGTGGCTTGTTCTCTGCTTGTGTTTTCGTTATGATGAAGCACAGCAAGGTACAATCTACAAAGAGAAAACAGATAGTAAATGACAGCTGTACTACAGTATGTTTTTATCATTTTCTTTAACGCTGTTTTACCTGCACAACATTCCCATGAAAGGGAACATGGCATTTTTAGGTATAATGCGTAGAATTAGGCTGTGGAAAGCCTCCGGGGAAGTCTGAAAATCATGACTGAGCTTCTCCACATCCTTAAGGACCTTCTTGTTGCAAAGTACTTTTTCAACTTTGTGGATAGCCAGTGACCCTGCATTATTACAAACTATTATCAGTAACAGAAAAACTAGCTTTTCAGTAAAGTAACACCAATTTACTCCATAAATATCGTTCGGCTTAATATGAAATAGACAACACTCAAACTACTAAGACAAACCTTTTTATAACAAGTACCTCGTTGAAACCATTTATTTGCGTCCTTTGATTCTTTAAGTGGATGTTCACACTTGGGAAAGATGGGATTGTCGTGAGTATGCACATTCTGGAGGTGGTTGACCAGTGAAGTCCACTTAGCCACCCTCTCTGGTCCTGATGTGGAAGAATTGGCGCACCAGTAAGCATGATTTCTGATGCTACGCAGCCACTTCCTCAGCAATCCACATTCCTTGTTTTTAGTCAGTTTTTGTAGTTTCTTAGACAAACCTGACATACACAAATGAATCAATAAGTTAAAGAAATGCCTGTAAATGTTCACTTTACTCCATAAATTATTACATTGTTAGCAGTAAAGCCGACCGATTTATCGGCAGGCCGATATTAGGCATTTTCCAAACTATTTATAATGGCCGATAAATTAATATTTCATAAATTAAAATAAAAACGGACGAAACACCCTTGTCATGTCATGTGTCATGAGTGTTGGCGTTGTATGGTTTGTCCACCAGAGGGCCCTCTATACACTCGTGTACAGCGCGATCGGCCTTCAAAATCCTTTATCGGTCTGGCTCTAGTTAGCAGGTTACCTTTCTCGAAGTGCCGCACATTATAGAACTGGGTTATGCTGTGTTCCCTGAGATACATCTGAATCTGTGGATGACGGTCAGTGACAATGTAGTCCACTTCTACACCATTAGACTCCAGCAGATCCAGACATCTCTTTAGGCCTTCCTTCTCCATGTGGTAGCTACCACCAACCTCGTTGCTCTACATATGCAGCATAATTAGTTTTTATAGATATATATACACACACACACACAAATAAGTGACATACTTTTTTCAGTTGTGTTCTCCATTAAGGTTACACACCTGTACAAGCTGCAGGTCTACAATAGTATTGCTGTGCACGTCTATTACCATGTAGCTTCCATATTTGGCTGAACGCCCTACAAAAAACAAAAAAATAGGAATGTAACTATGCTTCAACTTTCTCTCACACACAAAAAAATGAAATGATTCTCTACTTATGACTAATTTTTGTCTTACCTGGGGAGTATGCATGCATATTTCCAGCTATCGCAATCTTTCTACTGTCTTGTAACTTCTGTATAATGTTCTGCTGTTCACTTTTCCACTTATGTATAATTGCTGGTTCCAAGAAATTCCTGCAATGTCTCCGGAATGTTTCGTACTGGTAAATGTGTAACTCCATGGCCTTGCAAATCTATCAATGCGGAACATTAAATGAGATCCCTCAATTTGCAAAACGTTTCTAAAGCAAAGAGATATTCTTTAGAAAAGTGATGAGTTGTCCCCACCCCCCTAAAACGACTTGTTTAAACATGCCCCCAGTATTCTACGTCACAGAGCGGGTTTATGCAAAGAAAGAAGACAGGGCTATTATTCCAACTCTAAAAGGACAGTCTGGTGCTTCTGTTGTGACTCACAATCGATGTTTTCTTATTTAAAGAAGTTTTGAGCAGTGAAGGTTAATGTTAGTGCTTGTTGATGTTTCTGGATAGCTGGCCAATCAAAGCACGCCTCAATTTTTTTTTAGAACAATGAGCTTTACACCGATTGACTGAGAAACATCAATATACAGTATGTGGAAAATACAGTGTTTTTTTAACCTTAAACGCACTGCATTACACCAAATACACAATGTTCTTTTTAGCAACATCATATCACCCCTTTAAACACCCATTTATTAAGAATATAAACAATTTTGATGTTCTGACATGATACTGCACTTACAATTTACTAAAGGCCTACCTTTTGTAGCTGGATGAATGATCCTCCAGTAAAATAAGTTGCTGCTGATAAGAGAAGGTTTCCAATGGGTGTACTTCCAACTATGGGCTGGCTTTGCCATTTCCTGTTGTACATGCACTTGGGGCAAAGCTGGCTGAATGCAACATAAGTGCCCATCCGGTGTAGCTTCACATCAGACTTTGATTTGCAAATGGGACACGTGGAGGACAGCTCACGCAGACACGTTTCAAAAACGATGTATTTTGCATCTCCATACGGGTGTCCTTGCCCAAACCTAATAAAGAAATCCATCATTTGGGTAATATTGTCAGATAAGGCTTCTTTGTAGCATATTGGACTTTCACATTCGTATAACTTACGACATTTCAGATTCTTGCGAAACGGTAGAGTCGCCCGGGTTAAAGGTCGAGTCATGCGGTTCCGTCTCAAAATGTACGTCTGACTCCTCCAACTTTAAATGAGGTCTTTTGGGTGCTTTGACACTAGGAGTGTTTATAGGTTTTGATGAGAATGGTACATCAGTGCTTGCCTGCGAACCTTAAGAAAGGAACACACAATTCTGTTTCAGACTTTTTGGTAATATAAAGTGCTATAAAAACAAAATACAACAACAACTAAATCTCTTAAATGTATACCTGTACTCCGTATATGTTTGTCTTTTAGTGTAGTGAAGGACAGTTGTGTGCCGACCGATTTTTTGGGCAAATCATCAGTTTGTGTCATCATACAAACAGTTGGCGGAGAGTCAGTCTGACAAGCCACATCGAAACGTGTAACTCCACTTGAAATGGTCTGCTGTGAAGTACTCTAAAAGAGATTTTTTTGGGACAAAAACGATTTCATAAAGCGACATATCACTTTGGGAACCATTACAAAAAGTTGAGGAAATTAGGAGTGCTGGAGTTGCAGTTGCTGTCACAGTTTGATGATGAAGTATCTGTGTTGAACTCTGAAGCTGACTGCAGGAAATGCTGATTTCTATCACTTACACTGTAGTATAATAACGAGGGTGCTCCGCTGTTACAAAAATAAACACTCCGAGAGGAAATGAATGGTTTTACGCTTATATTAGCAAACCTAGGCCACAGTCCGGTGGTAAACAAACACAAATGCGTCAGGCCAAGGCAGAAACCTACCGAAAAGACTAACGTTACAGTTTGTGGACAAACATATTGCTCTTTTCTTTATCCTAACACCGAGTAACAAGAACGACAAACATTCACTGTTCAAACACACACAGAATATATATTTACTCATACGTACAGGTTGTGATTTGGAGGAGGGACACGTTGGTCTAAATACACTGGGTAATGATCCTTCCTTTAGCAACAAGCGGCTGGAGAATCCCGCGTTGTACGCGTTTAGGTTGCTGAAGCAGTCATCAGCAAAATGACGGGAACACAACACAAGGTTGGGGCTGTACTGCAGTGGTATTTTTCGAAATATGAACTTTAACCACTGAGTCTTTACAGTCTCGTCCTTTGGCAGTGAAAAAAACACAGCTTTCCCCTCACAGTGCAGCGCACAGCGTCTTCGAGACATGTTTGGTAACCAGCAGGAACCGGACCGCTAGTGTTTGAGGGAGGAGTTCAAGTTTTCCCGGGTCTGCGCGCGCAACGAGTGGGCGGGCACAAATACTATATAACGTTAAATTATTATTTTTTTGTTTTTGATGATCATTAGTGTTAGTATTAGTGTTGACACAGCAAATTAAAAGAAAATATATATATAATTTTATATTACAAAACTCATTCTATCAACAAAAAACATTACATATTAGTTTCTGGGCGTTTCTGTCATTGTACTTCGCAAATATTTTCAAATCATTCTTCTAAGTGGGGCTTAATCTATGAATAAAGTGTTTGTTCAAAATGATTAAGGTATTTATCAAAAAGTCTAGGCTCTTTCAACAATATTCCAGCTTTATCTGAGACCGCAGTAAAAGGTCGTACTGGTGTATGTTTGAAATTCAAGCCAGAAGTTTTGTACAGGTGCACAATGATAAAACATGTGTTCTATTCCGTTTCAATGTCTTTTTACTAATATTTAAGTATTAAAATAATATTTAAAAGACTTGTTTCAGAGTCGACTCTTTCTTTTTGAGAGACAATACTTTTTGGATTTTTTTTTTCTTAGGATTTTTCACTTACACACTGCATGAAAGGTAATTTACAAAAATCCATCATGGGACACCATAATATAGAATAGATTAGAATATATATTCTGCTTTGTAGCTGAATGTGTTTTATACCACATGTTGGAATACGTCGCATTATAAATAATTTGAACTGACAAAAAAATAAAAATCACTACCGGTTCCAAAACTGGATAATTGTTTATTGATAATTGAATTACATTTCTCTTTTATACACATTTCATAAATGATACAGGATTTTACATTGTCATTTTTGAATTCTTCTAACATTACAGCATCCGATGCCAATGAAAAAATGAATGAAGAATAAAAAATAATAATAATAATAATAATAATAATAATTCAGCATGACCCCACCTTTTTTCCCCCAAAATATAATTTTCAAGTGCACATGAAGAAAACTTTAAAATAATATACATAACTAAAAGATAATCAGTGTTGGGAGTATAATAAGGAGCTACAGAAAGACGAATGGATGGAGCGAGGGGTGTTTGAGAAAGTCCGGTCTTCCATACTCTCTGTTCTCAGATCAGAAAAAAGGCAGCACTGCAGCAATCGAGCAGCAGCATTGAGATTGAGAGAGCAAAGAGAGGCTAAAAACAAGACATGATGTAGAGGAGATCTTAGACCAGTCAGAACCTTGCAGCTGCCAAGAGCGTGCTTTGCTGCTGATCATGAAGGATGTGGGGGGGGCGGGGGGTATTGATGAACCAGGAGTCTGTTAATCTAAAATCAGCATTCATAATAATCTTTGCTTTTTTGATTCATTTATATATAATTTCCCCATGTAAACATACATTCATGCAACACCCGCTTTAGAATAGATTCAATATATTTGATATATTATTACTATTATTATTTAAAAAACCCTGAAACAAACAGAAAACCCTACAAATAAACTAAAAGAAATCAGATAATGAGCAGACCCCAAGACCTCTTGTAGATGTTCAGTAGGTCGAGGGATGTCAAGTGTACCGGGCATCTTGGAGAGTGAGACTGAGGCTGAATTTTTGCCCTGAAATAACTTTGGAGTAGGTTTATAAAAGATGAAACGATGACTACTGATCACATAAGTGAGGAAGAATAAATGTTTTTATGCTTGTGATGCATCGGCTAATTTTGACTGCTATGGTTACGCATGAACAGAAAATTCATGAAGTCTGAGATGAGATGCTCACACCAACTGAATTTTGTCACAAATGTGCACAGTGACCTTGATTCTGCCTTCGGTCAACATTTTTTATAGATCCTTTAAAAGACCAGACAGATTTTAAGGTTTAGGTTTATGATGAAGAACATTAACATAAGTCACTCATTTCCTTTAGGGTGATTAATGCTTCGTTTCGGCACTATGTCTCAAGAGCCCTGGACCAGTAGATATGCATGTGTCTTGTACCCAACAGCTGATGGACCCAAAGCTTGCATTTCAGTTCATTTTATAATAGTCCGAAAAACCCTGTTCAAACAAACTCAGATCAAAAAGAGAAGCATCTTCTCTGAAAGCAGCTGGGTCAGAAATAATGCGGTTATTAAAAAAAAAACAAAAAAATAAAAGAATCACCTGGGGTTCGGATCTTGCTGTGTTCAATCAAGGTAATTCGCTCAAGCTTACTCGAGTAACTCGGTGACCATTGACCAAGAAAAACTTTTTAGCCAGACATGCAAGATCCAAATGATGAATTATGATCCCAAAATATTTCTGTCATTATTTACCATAATGCCATTCCAGACCTGATGCGTTTTTTTATTCCCAATGAAACCAAAAAAAGAGATAATTTGAGGAATTTTCCGTTCTTTTTCTTAAAACCTTAGTTTATAGTTAGTTTGTAGTAAAGTTAAAGCTCCATAAAGAACAAGAAGTAGTTCCATTGATTCAAAAGCTATATTCCAGGTCTGCTGAAGACATATAATAGCTTTCAAATGTTTGCTCACCCTCACCGTCCTTCTAAGCCTATAAGAGTCTTCAAAACAACATTATTTTTAGAATCCTTTTTGTCCATCTTTTGAAAGTCCACACAGCAAAAACATCAACAATTGTTCTTGTATCACACAAGAATGCTTGACATCATCACATTTTAAGCAAATAATGTGGAGCTTCTGTTTACCATATTTGATGAGCTCCGTTTAAATGCACTGAACAAAGTATTAATAAAAGACTACATTAAATATCTCCATCCTAAGCATTCACGCCTCTTTAAAAAGTTGAATTACACCACTTGATATACAAACATATGTCAATGTTTTGGTTGGATGAACTTTTAATGCATGAACACAATTTTTTTTTGCATTTCAAATAAATGAATGACACTGTCATTTTTTGGTTGAACTATCCATTTCAGTCATCAACTGCTTCACAACTCTAAAACATTAATATTTGAATGTAAAAATGTTTTCGAAAAATCTGTTCCTCAATTTTTGTACAGCTTCAGGAGACTGGGAATATAGTGTCATATCAACGAATGAAGAATTTTTTTTGAAAGTTTGACGGCCGTTGTCAGTATGAATGTCGTAAAGAAATGAGCTGCGAGAACATTCTACTAAGTTTCTTCTTTTGAGTTTCACAGAAACAACTTTTTTTTGGAGGAACTCTTTCTGTAACGTCCCTTCTATTAGAGTTGTAGGCTGGAATCTCACCCTGTAATATTTAAACACATGGTAAGAATGGACACAAGCTGCTGCTAGGGGGATGTGAGACTCTATTTGCCCCTTTCACTCATAAAGACACAAACGTAACATGAATATGGCTTTAAAAACGCGTAAATGGCAACCACAGGCACAATCATGGACAGTCGGCATAATGAGCAGAACAACAGAGCTATTTCTCCACGGGGGCAAACCCACAACAGACAACAGGATCACGGGTCACAATAAATGGCCCAAAAACCAATTTGGAGTCTTGATATGATCGTTTTGTTAGATAGCAATAAGAGTCAATTTCACATCCCTTATAGATTCAAATAGTCTGCTTGCCCATCTTTGTGGAAAACAAAGCGAATATATAATATAAACCCATATAATAAACAACTGGACAGAAAATGCATGGCAAAACTGATGAAAACAATGTTGATGATCAAGCTCAACCCAGCTAGAATCATTGCTAAGGCCTGTCGGCTAAAGATAGCACATATAAACAAAGGATGCGACACTCTCTCTCTATAGCATGCCACGAAGTGTGCAAAACACACGCTAACTCTAGATCTAATATATTACACGTTCTCTGCATGTTCCAGAAGACTTGGCGTACGAGGCAGATATATGCAGCTAAAAACGCCACATGAATGATGGGAAATTGATCGCGTCGGGAACTTTTCTCCAGAAAAAAAGTAAATCACATTTTACACAGTGACCTGCCTTAAGACCGTTCGACTGGTCATTTTCTAATAAACAGGTGTTTCGTAACAAGCACGCTGCAGCAGATGCTGTGAGGCACTGTGGGAAAATGTCATTTGATGATGTTATAAGAAGATTTATAGAGAAGAGAGAAGACCTTAAAAGAAGATCCATCTGCCAAGCAACCGTGTGTATGTGCGTCTCTCATCAACATATAAACCGATGGAGTCTATCATATTTCTGAAGAAACTACTGATGATGGGGTTCTCAGAAAATAAAATATCAGAGCATCTGCAGATATGTAATGTCTGGCGGCATGGTTCAAAAAAAATAAAAATCTAATAATGAGAAGAAGAAAAGTTTCTACTCATTTCTCTCTTTTTTTTTGTCATATAATAAACATAATATGGCTTTTAAAATAAAAAGTGCCAAAATTCTTTCATTCTTTTTCTTTTTGGAATAATAGAACACACAGTGATATTTTAGCTGTTAGATCTGTCTTCAGCTCTTAACAGGTCCGTAAGGAAGCAGGAAAGAAATGAAAAGGGTTTCGCGAGACGGAAAAGAGCACCACACCCCCGAAATCTCTTCTGCAAAGTGTCAGAGTTAGGGATATCAGCAGTACTCCAATGTGGAAAAAAAAAAAACTTAAACCCAAGGGCAGATGGTTTTTAGATTTCAGAGTCTGTTTCCCATGCAAGACGTGGGGTCAAAAATGGTTCAATCCCTGTCTGAAGTAGCTGGTCCTGTTGCCGTAAGAGAGCATCTGTCATCACCATCCGTTCAGGGATGTAGTTTTGTCGTATATCTTCTCCTCTGCATAGACTTGCCAAATTAAAGAAACAATAAAAAGGATAATAAAACTCCGAAGCTTGCTGTGGATATGGTTTTTCATTGAGGTTGTAGAGATAAAACTCAAAGATAAAAAGAGACAAAACAAAACACAAAGAGGCAGAAGAGAATTAAGTAAGAGAGAGAGGCAGAAAGGGCTTCAGGTTCTCATCAGTCCTTGCTGGCATTGATTTGCTGGACAGGGAGGTTCAACTGCAGCGGGTCTCGAAGACGCTTTAGATCCAGCTCCGCCTGAGGCACAGAAAGAAAATAATCACCAATTCATTTGGTTAAAGGAACAAACCACCCCCAAAAATGGAGACGTTGAAGAGAATGTTCATGCTGTTCTTTTCCGGGGTTTCCAAAATAAAAACAGCAAAAATGTACTAACAAAAGACTCCGGTAACTGTTAACTAGTTCCTTATTAGGATGCATATTACTACAATACTAGCCATTTATTAGTACTAATTAAACGCATATTAATGCCTTATTCTATTTGACCTTTTCACTTATAAAATTCTATTTGAACGATTAGTATTTCACATGATAATTAAGTACATAAACATAATACTATAATATTATCTTTACACAGCGTTTAGTCATCAAATATATTCACTGCTGTCCATAGCAACGCATATATTGTACAGCCTAACAACAGTCTTCTGTTCCTTTAAGAGAATGAAAAGAGTGACTCATGTGATGTTTGTGAGTGATCTAGCTCACCTCGGCAATCGCATCCTTCAGTTTGTTGTACTTCTCAATGTCAAAGCGTGTTCTCTTCGCTCCCTTATGAAAGAACAGCAAGTACTGTCTGTCCCTGGCGTCTGGGTAAATATATTCCTGTGTGAGAGAACAACAGCAGAGAGGTCAGACGGGTCTCCTCCTCTCATAGCACCCGTGTGATCTTCCAGGGCACCGTGTGAGGATAAAGAGCTGGAGCTCACCTGACGTGTCAGCACGAAGTAAGCATACATGGCCATGGCTGTACCATAGGTGATAAAATATGTGACGGGCTCCATGATATCCCATGAGTACTCCCACCAGGTCAGCCGTGCCAGAATGCCAAACTGTGTGGCCATGTATGCCATCCCACCCCACAGCACCCATGTAGTCCTGCGCTCTGCTTTCTTACTCAGCTCCTCTTTAACCTGCCAAAATGACATTACAAAAAAGCAGAAAAAAAAGGAAAGAAAATATTCAAAAATAGAATTTTATGTGACGAATGTTTGAGAATACTACGGTGTAGTGGTTGTCAGAACGATATTATTTTTGGAAAAGTAAAATGACAAGTCATTCAGAAGAATTCGTTCTGACTGCCTACATGCCAACATTAAAAATTAATTAAACATTTAATGGGTGAAATTTTAAATTAAGGTCCCCTACATGAATGCATTAACATGACCTAACAATGGACAATAAAGTATGCATTTATTTTTGTTAAGGTGATACATTTTATGACACAAATGTTTGTACACACACACAACAAATACACACACAGATATATGTGTACAAACATTTGTGTGTGTGTATATATATATATAAATACACACACATTTTATTAGTAATATATATATATATATATATATATATATATATATGCAAGCAATAATTGAAGACAGGCTGTTAAATTATTAGAAAAATAATGGTGTGCATTATTTTTCTAATAATTCAACGGCCTGGAGTCAATTATTTTTCAAGACATCGATCAGATGATATATTTCAAGGGATTCGTCCGGTTTTTCTACTTAAATCGCTATTGTGAGTAGGATTATTTCTTCCGCATCTCATCCAACGACTCTTTTGCTAGTTCCAAAACGTCATTTTAAAGCTGGCAATTGAGGCTTGAGCCGTTGATAGCAGACTAATGCAGTTAATAATGAAGTTATTGGAAAGAGAGCGAGAGAGACAAAGACACACAGAGAGAGAGAGAGAGAGAGAGAGAGAGAGAGAGAGAGGAGAGAGAGAGAGGGAGGCACCGTCTCTAAACTGTAAGTCTGCAGTTTTTCAAACATGATCGTTCATGCAGTGTGTCATGTGAACATAAACTATCTGCAAAGTTGTGACGCCGACAGTGCCAGATAAATAAAGTTATTGTCTATAAAAAAAAAAAAAGAGTCGACTCACATTCGCCTAAACCAGTCGTCAGCAATTTGAATCTTTCTCTGTTACGGCCACACGTCATAAAGTAACAAATCTGCATAATGTCCGCCCACGTTCTACTTTGCGAACAACTTGCCCCGCCCCCAAACAGTACAATCTCCACCTGGATTACATCATGTGAAGAAGACGCTGTATCCTGTGAGAGTAATTAGTTTTATATGCCATTCTGAAAGATTAATCTACAAATAATGAGTGATTAACATTCTTTTTTTTTTTTTTTTTCTCAACAACACCTCAGCTGTACAATTCCAATCTTGTGTTCGTCATTTTACTGATGACTTCAGAGGCTTGCTCCTCTGAACTTCTACCTGCAAGTATGAATATGATGATTGTATTTTCTAGTGATCGTTCAAAATATGTATTAGTGTACGTTATGTTGCGTAACAACCCTGCACATGTCTTGGTAACCGGCTAACTTACAGTTCTGTTGTTCAGCTGCGGGCCTAATGTAGTCTAATACTGTGATTGATGCAGCTTGACTCGTCCACTTGTTAGTTTAAGGCTCCGTTCACATGAAGGGAAGACGCAGGTATTTCCCTGTGGTTTGGTTATGCGCCAGAAAATGCTTAACGTCATGTGAGCGCCCTATTTACATAGGTTTGGCATAGCTATTATCGCGCTCAATGGCGTATTTATGCGAGTTGCTATAAATGACAAGTTTTTTGAAAACAATGTTTTGTGTGCACAATGTTATTATTCAAAACAAAGGGGAGGAAATATTCATTTCTCGAAATACCCGGCTGTGTGTAAATGTGGCCTAAGTAATGATAAACGATGGCTTAATCATAAAGGAGACCAATCATAAAGGACTGCGCCATCTGACCAATCACAGTGAGGGGTTTACACAAACTGAGTCTTCGAACTGCTTCACACGAGTCGTTTACGAATCATTTAGAAATGGGGTAAAATTAAATCTATTTTTGGAGTTTTTTGACCTTGCATACATGTAAACCTGTTTTAAGAGACTCATAACACAATATTAGCAATCTTTAAAATGGCATAATAGGGGCACTTTAAACAATCTTATAGAATAGACAAGTATTACATGCAAAATTCAGTAAAATTAAGCATATTTTAACTGAGAGTGTCACATTCTACAGACACACAACCTTCTCCCTTTTAAGAGTTAATAAGTCTTTTTATTTTGCCAGTTCGTTAAAATGTCTTTTCAGTTCCTTCAGTTCGTTAGCTTTTTTTTTCTCATTTCTAATGCTGAAAAACACAAAACTCCCAAAAGCAAGGCTTATTTGCTTTAACTAAACTTTGTAATTACAAAACGTGCAGTGAGACAGCTCTCAGTGTGTAAAAACCCTCTTCTACACACTCAAAATACAGTGCAATTAAGACTTAGCTTAATTACCAGTTATTATGCTCAGACAATGTGTGTTAGTATCACTGTAGTCGTTTCGTTTGCAGTCTATGATTTCCCACAATCCTGTGTGTTCAGTGGTTGGTGGGAATAATAAGAAATGAAGGAAATAAATGTCTTTTTTTCCCAGTTTATCATTCCATTTACACTGAAAAGTCTTCAAATACATTTCTGCATACATTTTTAGATGATAAGTAATCATAAAAAATTCATGAGATGTAGTGTAATAGTTCCCAATTCAGATAAAATACACATCTAATATAAAGTTTATTTTCCAAACATCTGCATCACACAGTTTAAATAGCACTTGATGTGATATGAAATATGACAGAAATAGGACTTGAATTGAATCAATGGGTTGGTCAAAGTGGCTATTCTGCCATAATGTGATTGGTGAACTGCTATTTACCATAGCTTTTAAAAATCTCATCAGAAATTATATGTTTGTTGATACACTATACTAGGAATTTATATAATGCAGAGCAAAAAACGTGTACACAAACTCCAACAGTCTTGATCTCAATATTGTGCATCAGTGCAGGAATCAAACTCACTTAAAATGCGACAATTTTTCATTCCATCTCTGCATGTGGGCAAAGACGAATCATCAAGGGCAGGGAAACTGCTTACAGTAACATTAACTTTTCAGAAGATGAATTATGAGAGCACTGTCTTCACTTCAGCCGTCAAGTCACATTGCTGCTTCATTTGCGTAAGTTATGTCTTTTCTGAACTCTGTAGCATTGTTAGACAACAATTGACTGTTGGCACTACAGAGTACAAAAAACTAAAAAGGTAATTGACCATATACAGCATCTCATTTATGACTTCATATCACATTTTGCCATTATTACTGCAACACGTATATATCATATCCTGCAACTGTGACCATTTCACGTTATAGCAACAGTATTTTATTTCATTTATTTATTTCTTGCAATGTGACATTATATCTCTTAAATGCAACTTTGTATCTTCCAATTGGGATTTCAGATCACAATTTGTTTTTACATTTTTCTTTTAACTTTCTAATAGATTCATAAATGTATAATTTCAAACATATTATTTCAATGTGTATATATATATATAGTAGCTAATGCCAGCTTGAAAAATTGTCGCTAGATGACGTAATACGTTAATTTGCATATTCATTACGTCAGTATGTGACCACAGAGACAAGATAATATGACACAATGTAATTTCATGCACCCAAATTTCAATATAACTGTTTTCACTGATGTATTTAATGGTTTCTGAAAAATGGAATGAATATGAAATAGTGATTGAATGTTTTGGTGCCATTAACCCAAACAGCTCACCTTTTCCAATGGCTGAAGTTGAGAGTTGAGGTCCTCGAGTCGTCCAATCAGCTCTCTCTCTTTGGTGAGCTGATGCTCCTCTATGCGCAGGGTGGTGTAGAGCTGCTGCACCAAAAACTTGACATCGTTCAGTCGCTCCGCTTCCTCGTGCGGTAGCAGATCTGCAACAGACGCCAACAGAATATCAAAAACTCCACTGCCTCTGCAAAGTCTTGCACACAATGACCCACAATGCAACGGGGCACACTCACCTCTCCTGGGCGGCTGCACCAGGTATGTTGTGTCATTAATGACTAGCTTAAAGCCGTCCATAAGTAAAATGTCAATTCCTGTCGAGGATGCTATTCTTGCTCCATCTACAAAGAGAGAATAGGGAAATTAGAGCGCAATCCTCTCACTGAAATGATTATTTAATACGAGAGACAATCTCAGCTCTTATCACAAAGACTTCCTGCTCTGCGTTATTATGCTCATCAGGAAAAAAGCATTTTCCAATCTGAGGTGAAACCGAGTTAAAGACAGCGGATGACCTCTCTCGCTCATCTCGCAAGTGAGAGAACGCTCAAGTGCCCCTCACACGGGAATAATTGAGCTTGAAACAGAGCAGATATGCCGTTTGCACAGAGTACAAATGATTCTTGTTCCTCAATTAGATTAGAAGATTCACTATCAATTAAACATGTCAGAGAAAGCCACACGTTCATCTGCGATTTGTGGATTAAACTACTAAATTATTTTGGTATTTCATTTTTCCCCCTAGAGCAATGAATGCATTTGAATATGCAAAGCTAAACTGACTATTTTTAAAGGGATAGATCAGCAAAAAATTGTAAACTTTGTTTGAATGTGTGTTTAACAGAAGCCAACATATTAGACACAATGTCAAGATTGATTTTCCATGGAAGTGGATGGTGATTAAAACGGACAAGCTCCAACATAACCAAAAAAAAAAACTACATACATGTATGGAACAGAAATCATTACAACATCCAGCAATATATACTAACATTTAGTGGTGCTTTTTGTATGAATCCCCTTTCACTTTCTTTCATTGATGGAGAACAGAATGGCACGGGTGATATAATTGATCACAGCTGTCATAAACACCAGGGAATGCTTCAGCAAAAGGTTAAAGCAAAACTTGACAGTTATCTGGATTTGGCTGTGTATTTCAGAGATCTTGTGTTGTCTTGTACCTGCAGAGTAGATGGCAACTCTATCGATGCCCCTGTCCTCCGCCTGCAGCTGCTGAAGAAAAACCCCCACTGTGTCACTCAAGGGTTTGAGGGTGAACTGGCAGCGCTCTCGTCGGGACGGCAGACGTACGGAGATCACCGGCAAGCCGTTCTGATACACCACTGTAACGTCTGCGGACACAGAAATGGCCATTAGATGTATAGTAACCAAATTAGACCAGTTTTTTTAATGTATGGCAATAGTGTAGTCTAGTTAGAGCTCACTAGCAACTCATTTAGCCTTCTAAAACCTTCCAAGAAAGTTTCTCAAATTGTAATATTCCAGTGAGGTTTTTATTTGCTCCACACAGAGATCCGATCGGATTATTATTCAGTCTGGAATGGCAAGAAGAAACAGGAGGACTACTCTCTTGAAGCGTCTTGGAGACGTTGGCACAGTTCTTCTGGATTTAGTCTGTCTCAGTTTGTTCTGTTTCTTCATGTCATACCAGACAGACTGGATGATGATCAGATCAGATCTCTGTGTGAAGCAAATTCAAATCTTACTGGATTATTACAATTAATGGTAAAATTCATGTTTGGACATGTAAACTGGTATTTCCTACTGACACACAAAGATAGAAACTGACTAAAACTGTTTTTAGCTGCTGAAAATTGTAGCGCTCTAATAATTTTGTCCACCACTGTACGGTATGTGGACAGTGAATGGGCAGATTTCCAGCAGGGGGCAGTATTGTAATAAAAGGAAGCGGGGCCCATTGTTGAATGAAGGAAGACTGCTGCATTAGAACTGTCCGGTCTGAGTTATGAATGCTCTCTTTTGAGCGAACAACAGACTGGCCACTGTGGAGTCGGTGGACGTCGCTGTACATCAAAGTTTAGTGCATGTCCCGCTGCGTAGATGGTACAGAACTATACGCCAAGAAGCTTGCAGCGTCCCATTTATAAACTGCCTCATTACATAGTGGTTATGTTTAATGAGTCTGAGGGGGGCTGTGATGCTCCGCAGTGATGTCTGGATGATAAAGACCCCTCACGATGATGGACCTTACTCCATTTACCCACATTTCCAGTGACTTGAAAACTGAAAGCTAATAACTCTAACTACAGTCTTATGAGTTTTAAGAGTCTACTTCAACATCCAAAGCTATCTGATCCATGCCATCAAGAGCTATTTTTGATGTAAGGCTCACAGATGTAAATGCATAACCAATAAACCTTAAAGCAATTCACTCAAACATACGCTATTAGAACATCAATTCATTTATTTTACCAGTCTGTGTAAAATACAAGTGAGACCTGATATTCGTATAAACTGAAACACACATTGCATCAGCACGTAGTCCTAATATGGTTACATTTTCATAAATTATTAAACTGTTAAAGAAAAATGAAACTTCAATTTTTAATTAAAAAGACATTGCCCCCTTATACAGTATAGCTTAAATAAGGCAATATTGTTGAGTAGTAAATGATAAATGGCTTGAATAACTTGTAATCAGGCGGGTTAGTTATTTCGGTCAGAACTGGAATGTATATTTAGAAACTATTTAATCTCCTTCATAGACTCGTTTATAAGACATGAAACATAAATAAACAAATGCACATTTTAAGAACATAAAACATACACATCACAGCACAGTGCAGGAAAACAGTCTAGATTTATGCATAATCTTTTCCTGTCCACCGTGTTATTTTCCGTCTACACCAGCCATTTCAATCTGATCAAAATGTATTTAAATCGCCCTCTGTCAGATCTATTGAGATGTTTACATCAAGGCTTTCAGTCTGACTGAGCCATCCATCTGATTAGAACTGTATTATCTGGGTCTCATTACATAATTCTAAAACTTGTTTGGCAGACACAGGTGTATAAAACACAGTAAATGCCCCTCTCTGTTGATAATTGTACACCTGCACTGCATCCTTATTTGCAGTCGCTGGTAGGTTTCTTTGTTGACAGTCGAACACCTGCACAGCCAAACACCAGATTTCTTTTCATATTTCTCATCCGAGCAACAGAAATCTATTATACCAAAGATAAGGAAGAATATCCCACATCTGATTTTAAATGGAACACACCGTTTAAAACTACAATATCAGAAGTAAAAGTGCCATTTAAAATCTTACTATGAAACATATTTATAGTGATAACTTTTCAAGATCACCAGTAAATGATTTTTTTAATTATCGATTAATACTCCTGTTTAACGGTCAAATAGTTCGTGAATTTCTATATGTCATAAAACATAGTAGATTGTGATCGCGAATTCATGTATATATTTAAGAAAAATATGATAAGTTCACACATTTAAAACATTTATCATATTCATTTTAGAAATATACACAATATATCATGGAAACAAAAACTTATTTCGGATGCGATTCATTTAACATTAGTCATTTTGCTCAAAAGGTAGAGTGGTGTCGTGTAGAACAAGTCATCAATACACTTAATTATTACTAAAAAATGGCTAATTTTCTAGTAAAATGCATGCTAATAAGCAACTAGTTAATGTATTACCAAACCAAGGATGTTAAGTACATATTTGAAAATCTGGAAGAAAAGACAAAGAGACAAAAATATAAGAATATTTACTGCAAACCAAATGTTTGTTATGTATACTTTATGTTCTGGAAACTGGCTGGTTTGGTTCGAGGCTTTGAACGCTTTAATAAACCTTTTCCGACGTGCCTTTGGAGAAAACTGGATCAAAAACACGTTCTGAGAAAGGTAGAAATGGCAGAGCCCTTCTTTGTAAATCACATCAACAATGCAAATATTTGCATGTGTTTAAATAGAGAGCATGGACTTGACGACTCACCTTCTGAAGCAGCGGGTGAACACAGTAGTTTTT
>JAUMHI010000054.1:891002-918011 GCA_032359435.1 Enteromius unitaeniatus | reverse complement strand
TATTTGCATGTGTTTAAATAGAGAGCATGGACTTGACGACTCACCTTCTGAAGCAGCGGGTGAACACAGTAGTTTTTGACCCTGCCATGAGGGGGAGCCCTTCCAGCCCTACAACCAAAAACAGAGAAAGAGAGGTCATTACACTGCTTGCACAGTTGAGTCTGTTTAAATGGTTGCAGACGTTCCCCATTTGTCCAGGCTTGTCTGAATGAGTGTGAGATATGATGGCACTGAGATCACAGATGGGCTTTTTCATTTCGAGTTGTAGCTGAATGCGTTACAGTGTTTATGTGAGCTATAACAATCCTTTAGGGGAGAAATGGAAATGTTTTGTCTTTACAATATGATGGGGGCTGGCACTGAGTAACACACTGGTGTTTGTGTTGAATATATAACATATACACAAGGAGGAAAATGGGAGATTTTGTCTTTATATATTTAGCACGGACTACAAACAGGTGCTGTGAAGAACAAAGGGGACTGAGGTTCATACGACTAATGAAGGAAATGGCAACATGATTCGAAACTTATAGGAAAATGAAAACGCTGTCATTGTTTACTCTCCTTCATGTCATTCCAAACATGACTTTTGGAAAACTCACATGTAAATATGAAGAATATCCAGGCCACACTTGGAATATAAATGGAGTAAATGGGGGCTGGGGCTGGAAATGTAGATGAATAGATGAATTAAAAAAAAAAAAAATGAATCATAAAAGTTAAAACAGTTCACTATAAATCCAAGTCTTCTGACATTACATGCTAGCATTTTCATTCAAAGTCATTATTCAGATTTTGACAACTACCTTTACTTTTATTGCCACGTTAAGGAGAGTTTATAGAAGATTTCAGGATCATAAATTGACATTTAAGTCAGATCTTTTCAATTTATCTGATCCGGTTCACACAACTTATTCACAAACTGGACCTACCCCAACTCTTAATTCCTTCATTTGATTATATTAATAAAAGAGTAACCGGAATATCCTACAAATGTTTTATTTTTTTTGGGAAACACTTCAGAATAGGGAACACTTCTTCACTATTAACTATGACTTTTCCCCTTAAAAAATGACTCATTTGCTGCGTATTAATGGTTAGTAAGGTAGTTACGTTTAGGTACTGAGTAGGATTAAGGATTTAGAATTAGTTCACGTAGAAAAAGGCAATAATGTGTGCTTAATTACTACAAAAAACGGCTAATATCCTAGAAATATACATGCTACTTACTGTAAGAGACCCTAAAATAAGGTGCTGCCTATTTTCTTTTTCTATTGGTGTTCCCCTAAAGAAGGGCATAGGAGTTTAGCATGTGAATAAATGATACCAGAATATATTATTAGGTAAAATATCTCTTTAAAGGTGTGAAGACACTTACTGGTGTTTGGCTAAATTTCAGTGGAATCAAGTCATCTCAATAGAAAAGTGCACTGCTGGGTGTCACTTGTAAGGGGTGAAAGGTGCTAGTTTTAAAAATGTTTGTTGGCGTGTTGCATATTAACAATGAGCCAAGATGACTGCATCTTAAGGAATAATAACTTTTAATTACATTTGCAGCAACAACAATATGGAGAAAAGGACCACAAAAAAAAAAAAAAGCTAAATGAGAGGCTGGCAGAAAAACGTGTGCATAGTAAAACCCAGTACGACTGAACACCCGCTGTCTCGTCAGTTGGGCGTTTCTAAATTGAGAGGCAGCGAGAAGGGAACCACATGTTTTAAATCCAGGGAAAATACATCACATTTTCCACCGCGCCTCTGGAGAGGACAATCACCACAAACATAGAGCGAGAGAGCAGAGAGAGAGCAAAGAGAGAGAGGAGTTGAGTCTGAACTATATTGAGGTCATGGGAATTTAAGAGACCTTTGCCTTTCACCACATTACGAGTTATCAACAGCAGCAGAAGCGTATTTGGGTGTAGAACATCCAGAGATTTGCAAGACTGGTCATTTCAGTGCTCTTCTGTCAGCGTGTTTCACAGGCAGCTCCATGTCTTCCTGAAATAGAGCTCTCAATGTTTCCACCCACGCATCATGCATCTACACACCGACTCTCCTCCCACACACGCTGCCCCACTAACCTGACGGCACTCCAAAATACTCCACAGCACTTACACAAGCAGCTGATTTACTACAATTGTGGTGCAGCAATCAAAGCTCAGGGCTTGTAACGGGACGGTTGCTGGTTCAAATGAGGAACTAGTGTAGAACAAGTCATGAAATATCGACGCTTGGTTTTCCAGGTCAGCTGATCCTGTATTAAACTTGATTTGGCTAAAAGAGACTGTTTACATCTGTGAGTGAGGTTCTCCTTCCACTCCTACTGTAAGCAAATGACTCACTGTACTGTAGCACCATGACCTACATGCTTGCGTGTAAAACACAAGGGGCCAGCTGCATGCTTTATCAGCTGTTCTTACATTGCAACTTAGCCTAGTTTTCATCTAAAAGGTAAACTAAGCAATATTCAATGTTTTTTTTTTTAACTCTAACGCTAATTTGTCCCGTTTAGGAAATCTGTCCCAAAGAAATTGAAACCAAGAATAAACTAAACATTTCTGCTCATGCGTAAACTTTTTATTATTTGACTATTCTTTACTTTAGAGAAAACCTATCATTTTCT
This sequence comes from Enteromius unitaeniatus, assembly GCA_032359435.1. Lineage (NCBI taxonomy): Eukaryota > Metazoa > Chordata > Actinopteri > Cypriniformes > Cyprinidae > Enteromius > Enteromius unitaeniatus. The sequence continues at coordinate 915,388 of JAUMHI010000054.1, read as the reverse complement.
ACTAGTTACGCTCCGGGATAAGAAAAAATGGTGTAACCAGATGAAGTACGGACTTTACATTTTCGCTTAAGAACGTACAGACAGCTGGTGCATCCCTTTCCAGGATCCAAGTCTGTGAATGGACAGTGATAGCACTGAATGCCAACTGTTGGTTGGTGTATGTACGTCGCTGGAATGTGAAGGGCAAAAGTTTTCCTGCTGAAAAAAAAAAAAAAAAAAAAAAAAAACACCTCCAAATAATTGGTAGAAAGTTTCTAGCTAGTCAGAACTGGTTCCAGCTGGTATAGGAGGATGATCGGCTAGGCTAACAGATGTTAGTTGCTATTGTAAACTGCGGCTGAACAGCTTGACCCAACATAAACCACCAAACACTGAAAAAGATCTTGGTATTATTTACTCAGCCTCACATCGTTCTGAACCTGCAAGACTTGCTTCTGCTGAACACAAAGGATGAATTTCTGAAGAATACCCTGGCCATTCACATGTAAATAGGAACTGGGGCTATGAAGCTCCAAAGTTATATATATATATACGCATCATAAAATCAGTAGTATATAAAACTATATCCCAAGAATAAAGTCATACTGTAGCTTTGTCTGCTCACAGACTATAATTTGAAGTCATTACTCCCTGAAAGCAGACAGCTTCCCCTGGTGCATTCATGAGGGTATTATGAGAGAAGCAGAGATTTAGTAAACACATCACTCTTTTGTGAGCTTTTCAATAAATTGAGGTTTGATCCAATTCACAAAATCAGTCTGAATGCTACTTTCAGACAGATCTGATTCTTGAGTTCATCTCAGCCTCTTCTTTGTGGCTTTAGAAGACATATGACACTTTATAGACTTTACAAGTCTGATTTGAATCTTGAAACCCTCTGTCCTCATACATTACGTGCTTATACTATGATGTTGTTGAATGCTTGAATCTGATGTGCAATTACTGTATTTGAAAAGTCCATGCAACAGTAAAAGAACCAAAACTCTGGCCGAGCCAAATAAATAAAAAACACTGCATCATGGCTGCATAGCCACCTCAGATGTGCATAACATTTCTATGTTGTCTCAAACAATCCAGAAGAATATGGGTTGGTGTGATACGTGCATCATATGATACTAAAGCAATTAATCAAGATATAGCCTTGCCACCATGGTCAGAAAACAAATGTGGAACTTTTAAACTACTTTTTTCTTTAGTATATTATAACAGAAGGCTAATTCATTAGAATTGAAACATTCAAACTGATTTGAATTTATTTAATTAAAGAGTCGCATCCACTGACACTACAGCGCAGCTGATGAAGGTCCATTTGAAGTGTTTGAAAGACATAGATCCATCTGATCTGAAGCCCTAACTGTCATCACAACACACAGTGTTTGATTGCCACATGCCAATAAAACACCACAGATACAATGGCAGTGCCAATCAGTGTTCAACAACACACCAGATCTGACAGCACAGAGGTGTGAAGACGTTTAATGAGTGAATGTGCTGAGCCCGAGGGGAAAAGAGAGACTGGAGGTCACCGCGGTTCTCTGACAGCCGTTTAAGTGCAGATTTCAGGCGAGAACTGTCATTAATTAGTAATGAAGAGATAACGAACCAATTTCTCCACAGAGGGTGATGTCTGCTTCCATTATTACGACTGAAAATGTGGAGAGGTGTCAGGGGCATTAGACTAGAACAACAGTCTTTAGCTTTACCCAAACGCACGCAAAGTGAAGTCTCAGATTCACACAAAACAGACGGGTGCATTCTGCACATAAAAATGGCTGAAATCACCTGATCTAATCTGAGAGAACTGGCGTCTGAGCAGTTTCTGGAAGTCAAGGTGAACGGGCTTTTAACAGCCCGTCAGGAAACAATGTTCCCAAGCTGCATCTGGAGAAGAGCTCGCAGCTAGCTTTGTCCTAGTATACAAGGTGAATCTGTCTAATTCCTTTCTTGTAACTCATATTATCAGCAAGTTAAAAGCCATTACGTATCATCCTTACACATTTAAATCATTACCATATTAACAAAAGTTCTTCTGATAATACGCTGTCCTTGTTACGGTGTAATTCTACATTTAACTACTGAGTAGCACTACTGTACATGCATTTCTATAATGCGGATGAGAGATTGATTACGGGTTATGTAGTAGTTCATTAATTATTTATTACTGTTACTAAGTACATATAATGTTTGTAAAAAAGACACCCTAACCATTTTTATACATATTTTTAAGGTTAAAAATTGTATTATAAAGACTAATTACCTAACTACTTATGTATTTTTATGTGTAGTATATACATATATGTTGCGTGTAATCTATGTTTTTTCCCTTTCATACACCTTATAATGTGGTCTCAGTTGTTAACATTTGTAATTATAGGAATATTAAAAAAAAGATTACTTGGGGTGTGACGAGACACTTATCCCATGAGACAAGTTTTTTAGACTCAATGATAAAATATATTTGGAAAAATTGTATTTTTTTCCAACAAAAACATTCCAAAAATTTGTAATGTGGCAGCCATTTTGGAGCTTGATGAGCATCTCCAGAAAGAGTTCATCGTATTTGAAGCTGCACCTCAGCAGACCAGAGGAATCCCCTCTAAGAAACCGGTGGCTGACTACTTCCTTTGACTTTTTTCAGTCCGGGAGAACAATTGGAAGCATCAAAAGCAACCTGTATGAACTGAATTGAAAACCATCATACCACTATTGCGAGGATATCGCCAAGTTCTCACGAGACGAGATCTCACCACACTCCTAATGATTACTAATCCATTGATGCATTGATTATTAAATGCTGTAGAAGTATTGTTCTTTCTTAGTTCAGAGTTAAATATGAACCTTATTGTAGTTTGACCTTGACAAACAGCAGAGGTCCTCACTATAATATAATTTACTGCTTACTATTTTTTTCTGCATGTATCTGCATGCTTTGGTTTGTGATTTTCAATCTAAATTCACTGTGCTTGTTCAGTCACTTCCTTTCTGTTTAGTGTTGCATATACAATACTGGCTATTACAACACAGTTGGGCAGAGTTTAGCTTTGTGCAAACGAGGAGCAATGCAATGTGGCAAAAACCAACAGAAGCATCCCAAATCTGCCTGCTTAGAGTCGAGATATAAAGAGACTGAGAAGCAATTTGTCACTTTGTGCCTACAGCAGCTCGTGCTGTTGCTTGCTTTATAGCCGTTAATGGCGAGGGGCTACATGTTGGTGTTGCTGAAGTAAGAACTGTTAATGGGTTGTTCGTGTAAAACAGGAAAAAGGAAGTTTTAGTTCCCACAGTTTGGCTTTGGTTTGTTTGGTAATTCAAGAGGCAGGAGAGAGAGGCTGTAAAGCAATCATTGACTGACTATTTAACAATTAGCACTGACAGAGAAGCATCAGCCCCCGTGTAAGGACCTGTGAATCTATCTATCTACACAAATCCACTGAGCAGGGAATCCAACAAGGTACTAGGGCTGCACGATTTGGGAAAAATGTGCGATTATTAAGGTCAAAATTGCAATTTGTGACTCAACTTGCTTGTTATCAAGGAAAATGCACACAAATGACTAATAATGCTGAAATTTCTCAACTGAGATACAGTATACAGTGCAATCTAACAACAACTAATTAAAACTAAATTGTACAATAACAGTAACATCTTTTTATTACTGAATTAAATGACATTAAACTAACATTAAAATAAAATTAAAAAGTCAAAAGTACAGATAAATTAAACAAATACCCATTTTTATATTTTTACATGTTGTCCCAAAACATTTTAGCAGGATGTAACATTATTTTTTTGGTATCTCTTGTCCAGTGTGCCAATCATATTCTCAAATCCCTCTTTGCTAAAAGTTTGTTCACACCTGAGGCGACTTGGGTGAATATATCTCGCTATTCGCGTGTAGTTGGGCGCTTGAACATCTTGAGTTTACGCAGGTTTCACACTGCACGCGTCAGCAGGGCGCAAGCAGCGCGGATTTCTTCTGGCGCCCATGTTAACGGATGAGAGCTTTCACACAGCGCATTACATTTATTTATTTAATATAGTCACAATTTTTTGTAATGTAATAGCAAAGGCTGACATCACGATTGCGATATGATTAATCATGCAGCACTACAAGGTACCAAACACAACATAAACATTCTCAGTTTTGACTTGTAGCATATATTCTCTTATTTCTTGTCAAATCATGTCTCTACAATACAGGTCTGAACAGAGGATTTGTTTCTTCTTGCCATGCTCACATTTACACAATAGTTGCAAAATAGGAAGTTACATTTATTTTATATTTAGAATTGCAATTTCAGGTGCATTTTTCAATATTACTATTATATAATTATTATTTAAATAATTGATTTTATTGTGAAACATGGCCATGTAGAATAAGCTATAATTATGTGTTTTATTAGTACTAATAACAGCCAACATTCTGGTAATATGCATTGATGAGCAGCACATTAATACTGAGAATATGTCCTCAAAATAAATGTTACCATAACTGCACATTAAACTCCAAAGAAGCAGCAAATTCATAAACACTTGAAGGAAAATGTTCACACTCTTGGCACAACATTATGGACAAGTTTGTCCACCAAGCACGAGAACTATAAAAGATAACTATAACTATATTTGCGTCCACACCAGTGAACAATATCTTCCGTTCATTAAAAGCTCAAGATCAATTCGCAAGCCCGTGATAGCAGGATTGATTCTGATTGGTTGTCAATGTTTCTATCATTCATCAGCTGAAAAAAACATTCTGAAAATGATTCCAACTATATCGTTTCTCTGTGCCTTTACTGTAGTTGCAGCTATTCTTTAACATTGAGGACAATATGTACAACTATATTTTTACCGTTATCATGCTTGGTAGACTATCATAGCATTGTTCTGAAAAACAAATCAAACTTTCAAAAGTTTGAAAGAATTTCAAACCCAAATACTTAAGTTTGCAAGAAATGTCTGAAGTGTATGTGTATTATCAGGTGTAAGATTAAGTGCTCACCCAGTAAGACATACAGCTGTTCCTTGAAACTGGCCTGAAACTGTAACACAGGCCTCAGGCTATCCTTACTCCGAGTACATCCCATTTACAGGATAAAGTGCATCTCTGATCACCTTCACACTCCTCTGTGCTGTTCTTTTCTTCTCAGTAGGACTGAGCCAGTCGGCTGTCAACGACGTTGATTTCATTGCTGCCGTCACCAGTCAGTCAGACTCACAGTATTGGCTCTAACAGAGACTGGGATCCACGCAGCCCTAACATAAAAACACTAGAAAATAACACCGCCGACAGTCGAACAATGAACACTGAGACAAAGCACTTCAGCAGAATATCCCGTATCAGTGCCTCACAGTGGACACAGTTCTCTCATAATGCACCTGGAATAGTTAGTCAGCGTGAAGTGAAGCCCAAACGGTGATTAGATTAGTGCCGTGATCAGATGCTGCAGTACAATCATAACAGTAACACTCGCACTTCTTTACGTTTCTCAGAGCTAAAACCAGCGCTGGTTTCAAATTCAATCAATTCCTCTAATGTTGCAGACACACTGTATAAAATGGTTTTTTAAAGTTGTCAATGAAGTGAAAACCCCAATGGGAACGCTTATATAATATTAACTGCAACTTTTCCCCTCAATAAACTCCTCATTTCCGGCTTATTAATAGTAGTTGTTAAGTTTAGGCATTGGGTAGAATTAGGAATATAGAATTCATTGTGCTTAATTACTACAAATAAATGGCTAATATTCTAGTAATATGCATGTATATATACAACTAGTTCAGAGCCTTAAAATAAAGTGTTATCAACACACTGTTTAAAGATCCAATTTTCTTTATTTAACAGACCGTTAACGATTAACTTTTGCATCAAAAAGCTACTAATTGGCTGCTTATTAATAGTTAGTCAGGTAGTTGTTAAGTTTAGGAATTAGGGATGTAGAATACGGTCATGCAGAATAATTAAACAATATAAGCAACTAGTTAACAGTCAGAACTGCTCCCTAACTCGAAACAAAAATCGTGAAATACTACTTTAATCTATCTGCTTCATAATTTAATGTTTTGTTTGTAATTAATTGTAGCAATTTCCAAGTGAAAACTGTTGCAGAAGAAAAGATGATTAAATACTATTTTAAACCTCTCTACTTGATATCATGTTTAATTCAATGGTGTTTATTGCTGACTTTTTAATGGAAAATAGTTCATATATCGTTTTAGTGTTTGTTAAACACTAAAACAGTGTTTTTGCACTGCACTGAATCCACAGGGTCACAGCAGAAGGAATTGTTTTATCGGAGTCGTCAGCTCTCGGTATGAACTGAATTTATTCTGCGCCATGAATCTTTTGTCTCATTAAACACAGACACAAATAAACAGACAACCATGCTGCCATCGTGAGGAATCAACGGTGTTGGTTAGTTATTAGAGGAGATGAAATAAATAGCACTGCATTCGCAGCACTGTAGCTTGTGTGTTGAACACAGCACTCCGTGTGCAGAAGGGATGTAGTGAAGAAACCCCCCCCGTCCTCTCGGCACGCTCACACAGCGGCTGAAATATTCAACAGAGGGCTGGTCAACAGCACAGCACCCACATCAATGTCATTTAGGCAGACGGAGAAGGGGAGAGCGTGAGAGAGCCAAAGGCTGAAAAATGAAGCAGGGTTGAGGGCCTATTAATACAGGACTCGCTGCTTTACAGCATCCCGCGCCATGAGTGCTGGGTCTTGACGTTTAAACCAATAGGAAATTCAATTTCACCCTTTTTGTGAACGATACGATACTTTTTGGCTGATGTTACCACTCATCCTTATTTCTCAATCCTCTCACAACTGACTCTGTTCTCTTAATCTTAACGGCCACTTGCATGCTGTAAAATAAAAGACACAGTTCAGTAACCCTGACCACTTGCCAGCTTTCAATCGTGTCGTTTTTTTTGATGGACATCAAGTAAATCAACATATTGAACACACAATTTGTGATTTTTTTTTTTATATATTCTATACAAACTATGTTTTCTATTCCCAAACCTACCCCTCACCCAAAACATTCTGCATTTAAATATTTTTTGAAAATAAATAAATGAAATAAAATCACTCTGTGTAATTTAAAGATTATTTCCTCCTGTAGACCAATAAATAAAACTGTTGCCAAAAGGTCAAAATTATTAGTAATGCTCCCCTTGTGGGAATTTGGTCCCCATAGTGTAGGGAATGCACACACATGGAATTCTAGGATTTGTTTTTTCTTTTTCATTTTCACAAACTGTAAATGTAACATTATTTATTTTAGAGATAAACTAAAAGAACAGAACATCTACAAGTTTCTAATATTCATACATTTCTGCAAAAGTGACAATTTCATTTTCTTGAACCATGTCGTCTACAAAATCTTTTTTGTGATAATCTGCACCCCTTACATTGGATACTTGGATGATTGCGTGTCTAAACGCAACCATACGTGACCCTGGACCACAAAACCGTATTTTTTGAAACTGAGATTTATACATAATCTAATTAGGATAGGCTGAGATGCAACCATTTGAAAAAAACTGAATCTGAGGGAAAAAAAAAAAAAATCTAAATACTGAGAAAATCACCTTTAAAAATTGTCTAAATGAAGTCATTAGCGATGCCATTTTAATATATTTACACTAGGAAATTTACTAAATATATTTGATTGGACATGATCATTACTTAACGATTTTGGTAAAAAACTAAGAAATAAAAGAAAATAATCGATCAATTTGACCCATAATATGCATTTTTATTTTTTGTGCTTCAGGGTCACATATTATAATATTTAGTGATGATCATGGCAAAACGCTAAAAACTATAAGAAAGGCTCAACGTCCAATTGAAATCAAATCATTTTGCAATCAAATGTTCAATAAAACATATAAGGGTGTGGTGTCCCAGTGTCCTAAACACTCAATCCTGTTCACACTGAATGGAAGTAAGTTCCTTCTATACTCCTGCGTTTCTTTTGTCTGAACGCTTCAGTAGAGGCAGAAGGAGAGTGAGAGTGAGGGAGCGTGTCATACTAACTGATGACTGGAGTTAGATGAAAGGATTTCTGGGGGAACACGTTTGAGAGAGCGTGCACACGGGAAATCTGCAGCGGCGCACACAGAGAGAAAGAGACTGCAGGAAACGCTGATTACTGCAGTGGTGGAATCCCTTGCCTGATAAAGAGGGCTACCCCTCACCTTGCCTCTCGCCGGCTTCCCTCTCCCTCCCTCGCTCTGAATCCTAGTGTTTCCCTGTTTGATATGCTTTAACGCCCCCGCACTGCGCCGAAACAGCTCAGCAGAACGCGGGTCACACCGCGTGTACGTGCACATGAGGATTTCCACACAGGATGTGGCTAGTGCATCACACAAGCTGTGTTAATAAAACACGTCTACAGACACGCACTCCCCTGTCTGTAATCAATGCGCGCTGCAGCACTTTGTAGCATTACTGCAGACTCACGACCATCTGGGTGTTTCGCAACATATTTCACTGATTGGTGATCTTTATGGACACGTTCATTAAGAGCATGAGATGGGATACAGCCCCCCAGACACCATTCGCTCAGCAGTGCATGCATGTGCACAAACCCACAAATATTTGGGTAACTGCACATTGATTTCTGCTCTAAAATTCAGTTAATGATTTTACATCACTCCACCGTTGTCTTTTTAATTAATTCAAACCTTTAATACTTTGAGAGGCACTAATATTATACGGCCGAGCACGAGAAGGACTGTTATTTTTTTTGGCCTGAAAATAAAGGTCATGCATCATTGGTGAGCAATAATGACGGAATTTTCATTTTTGGGGAATAGAATAGAATTTAGAATCTTACATTTGTAATGTATTCATGCATTTGGTTTTGGTTTTAATAGATTTGCTGCTCCACAAAATATCATTTCAAACAACCCGCGGCAGATTTATACAGGTGGAGCTCAGGAAGGTGGAGGGTTTCCCAAAAATGCTCAAGTGAACGCTAACCAGCAGTTTAAAGCAGTAAGCTCATTGGCTGCGTATGAAACATGAACCAATGAACCATTGGCTCCGGGTGTATGCATGCGTGGTCGTTCACTTCTCTCTGCTGCAGAGAAACCATACCTGGCCACATGTCACGTCCTTTCCTTTCCTCCTTCAGCTTGTGCAAAGTCATTTCGTTCTGTGAATATCATTAGTTACATTAAGAACCCATCTAGAGTCTAAGTTGCATTTATGAAAAGTAGTTTTATTAATGCAAAATATTCACAAATGTGAGATGCGTATTTCCTAATGTGTCCTGTTCTTGTCTGACCTTAAAAAACCTAAAGCATTATAGCCAGATTCCTGAACTTTATTCATAGCATCTACATCTCTTCACTAAATAAGACAGGTCAGGGCAGCTAAATCTTCCTGTTTGGATTGATTTGGGTCAGTGTTTCTCACCTGCTTGTCACTTGCAGAGAGACGCAGCAAACCAGACAAATATTTAGAACGTGTGGGCATCATTGATGTTTTGCACATTCACTTGCAGCAGAGAGGTTTGTGGAAATGTAAGGCCGGTCTGGTCACCATTAGTCCATTACTCTATTCACAAGTCATTCAAACAGCACTTACAGTAACTGCGCTGGAATTGACATTGAATGTAGTAAAACGACACAAACTACTGCTCCAGCTTTTTACCATGTGAACCTGTGATGACTGGGATCATTAAAGGTAAAAAGCCATTGCCAGGCTTCTTGTCAAATGATGCTTTGGGTTTTCAATGATCACAACTGTAAGAATCATGTGCATTAGTGACTTAAATTTGGGTAAAAATGGAAAGTAACTGAAAATGTTCATTGAATATTTATATTTTATTTCAACTTTTTAAAATTTGCCGGTTTGATTTTAGTTAAAAACAAAACTACTGGACTGTGTGAAAACAAGGTGAACTAATAACAGAAGTGTAGCATCCTGTTCTGTTACATTATAAGAAATAAACAGCTTGGGAAAAGGGACAGGTTTTTAAAACAGCTGTCACGCTACTGAGAGATGCCAAGTTGTAGCCTTTCCGCTTCTGTTAGTTACTTCCCAACATTGGCAAGCACAACAAAACTTGTATATAGATCAAAACCAGCATTCAAGGTTTGGTACATTATTTTTTTTTTTTTGTACCTTTAAAAAGAACGAATACATTAAATAATTTCTTTCTTTCTTTTTTTATTAATATGCTATGGCATAGCAGTATATTTTGTGCATTGTATTTAAATACCAATTACTTTATGAATCGGGATTAAATATTATAGAATGCAACATCAAAGCCAGAAGTATTTGGATTCAAATACTTGTATAGGATACATTCTTTAATGAATGTAAAAATGAGCGCAGGGCTGATGTAATGAATAGTCTGGCTGCATATGTAGACACCATAGGCTCCGGGAGTAGGGTGAGTAACTTCAACACAACACACAAACCTCGCTGGAGAGTGCTCTGTGACAGTTGTGCAAATATGAGCACAAAACCCCAGTCACTGACTCACTGGAGGATCCCAGGCTCCTTGGCCGTCCCTCACTGCAGAGATGCGGCTGACTGTTGCTCTGTAGGAATGACGTGTGCTAGTGGAAATGCTGATGGCTTATGTATCTGAATGCTGGCGTCTCCAGGGTCATGGCAGAGTCTGCCGGGCTGGAGGCGCAGCTGGGCTGGGAGGGAGGGAATTGGCCCTTTCTTGCTTTGCTTTAGTCAAAGTTTCCACTTTCTGTCTGCCCTCTCTGTGGCTCATGTCCTATCTATATAGCACTGAGTGATACAGCAAAAAAAGGTTTTAACATTTTTTTCATCAGATAAATAATTTGGTATTTATGTATAAGCTATTTTTTGTGTATGTAGTGGTGTTTATGCATCAGCCTTTTTTATGGGAAAAAAAGTATGTAAAAATATACCATATAGCCCTGCAAGGGCTTCAAATTTAAGCCTGTGCCCGGCCCTTGCCTTTAAAAAAAAAATTAAAATCGATAGGCATGCTAAAACAGTTCAAATAATGTTTAAACGTTAAACACTAAAAGAATAAAACGTGCGACATGATGGTTTGTGCAGCCAGCACTTGGATTTTATAGCCTTCGCCTTCATTTTCTCTGATAAAGGTAGGAGTAACACGTCATGCAGAACTGTAGAACACGTATCTACTTTTATTTGTGTGCACTGACAGTAAACCTCATGTTATAAAAGAAAGAAAACAAGCACGTTCTGCCTTCTCGTCTTGAACAGGAGCGCTTCACAAAAATGAAATGAAACTCAGCAAAAGACATAATAAATATATCTATAGAAAGCTTTAAATTACCACTCACCAAAAATCAAAAACTAATTCATTAAATCAAATCATCGGTAAAGACGACTTATCTTTAAAGACGGTGGAGATGGAGAATCAGGAAATTCATCTTTGCGACACGGACTCAGAAAACACTTGTTTATGAGTACATAATTTAAATGTGTTCCTATTATTTTCCCCTCGACACATTCATGATAATTAATGATGGATGATAATTGATGGATGTCTAAAATATAAAAATAAGGAGAAGCATAAAACACGCCCGAGACCCGGCCAGCGTCTGAACTATGATGTCAAAATTGGCCCGAAGCCCGGGCCTAAATGCAAGCAGTAATGGTTATCAAAGAAGTAAAAAAAAATAAAAAATAAGAAGAAGTATTTATCAAGATCAGTTAAACGTTGGATTCTCAAAAGTATGCGGTCCAATTTTACTAGTTGCGTGTCCCCTCCTATCTATTATGGAAGAGCAAGTGAAGTAACGTTGCCTAACTGAGAAGGGGATATCAGCCTCGTTTGCTGGCAAACATGAAACAACAGACGCTGGCATCGCAGCTGGCCGATTCAGTATTGTGTTCACTTCTCCAGAATTGCTTGTGGGTGTTAAAAAGTGGAGAGAAATGCTTCAAACAGATGTTTACCGCGAACGTCTCATCTGGAGATTTCTATGCTGAATGACTTGATGCACGTCGTTCTGTTGTTGTGGGGACATTTCCACGCCTCGAAACGTGACGCTGGTCAAATGGCCTTATGGAGCGCGCCTTGACCAAAGAAAGCGGCTATGAATTCCAGACCTTCAGCTGTCAGTCTGAAGGTCTGGCTGTGCGAGACATCTCTTGACAGGCGTGAACATAGTGTGTTTCAAGATCCTGAAGCAAGCGCTGAGATTCCAATTGGTCCAGAAAAAAATGTAATTTATAAGAATTGTCCAATAATGGCCCACATGGCACGCAAGCCCACCCCCACCTCCTCTCTTGACAGGCGCTCAGTTAAGGATCCGACTGAATTACAACTTTGTGATGGAGTTCATCTGAATTTACTCAAGGTCCAACCTAACTTCATATGCACTTCATAAAGATAAATTGAACTAGTAGTGCCATTTTTCTGAAAGTTAAATTAGAGACAGGAAAAAAACATCTCCATCTTAAAGCTCAAACTCATATCTTAGAGTCATCAGATAAAGACTTGTGATATTAGTCTAATGACAGACTTTAAAAATCCTATTATAATGACGTCCAAAATTAGGGTGGATACAACACGAATATTTAATATACTGCATCACCCAGTCATTAGAATTATTAAGCAGTTATTAAGCAGAGGAGAGTCAGTCAGACATGAAGTACAATGAGTGTTTGTGGAGTTTTCCTGTATACAAGAGTCTGCAGTCATTTAAAGTTCATGTCACTGGGGTAATGGTGTCTGAGAATGGCTTAGATTAAACAAACAACATGCATGCACTTCACTTTACACTCGCACTCAAAAGCAGAACACATTTAAATGCCACATTAAAGCTGTTGTAAAATACCCCTCAGTGGCTAGAATCATTACCAGCAGAGCAACTTTAAACTTTGCAGCCATCTTAACAAGACTTAACAAGCGTCTTGCTAGACAGTGAATGTCTAACATTTAAGAACACCATACATTTCTAACAATTGTGGTTCCTGTACCTTCTGAACGCCACCTTCAAAATGCAGATACTAGATTCTCATGCATAATGAAAAATAAATAAATAAATGGCAGAACATAAATGAAATGAATTGGAAGAATGTTGGTAACCAAAAAGGTTTTTCGGTAACATTTGACAAATTTCTCGAAATATTCTCTTTTGGGTTCTGCAGAATACAGAAATAAGTTGTACAGGTTTGGAACCACCGATGGGTGAGTAATTGATTTCGGGTGATCTATCCCTTTAATTAAAAACAAATTAGATTTCACAAGCTGCTGCTGCATCGCTTAAACTACGGAAGCCACTGTGTTTGTGAAAGTTGTCATTCGTTATTTGAATATTGAATCCGAAAAGCCTTAAGGGTAATAATTCATCCTTATCACAACAACTGCAAATGTATTACTTATAGATAATGCAATCTGTATGCTTTCCAATGAACATAATCACACAGAAACTAAACATAAGCTCCTTGGAGAGCTGGAAACAATTAAAAACAAATGATTTGCTGAAGAGTCAGTGAACATACAAAGCCACATGGGTTTCCAGAAATAATCACCCAAGAGCAATCAGTGATAGGTCCTTATGACAAATATAGTTTTTTTGCAAGCTCAATGAAACCAGGATCAAAGATTAAAATGTCACGACCCATTCATTTTCCTAAGAGACAAGAGACTGAATCAATACTCATCCAACCTTTCAGCTTCACTTGTTCACTGCAGAGATATTGTACGGCTCAACGGGTTTACTCTGCATTGACAGGATTCATAGTTATCTATATATATATATATATATATATATATATATATATAAAGAATACAGACCAAAAAAAAATAAAAAAATCACTCTGCACTGTAACGTCGCTAAAATGTGGTGCCATTAAAATCAAATCTTATCTCTTCAATTCACAGTTGCAGCCCATTTCTGTTAATGATGCCGTTCCTCTCCGGCACACACGCCTCCCGGGAGATCAGATAAAGATTTCAGCCTTAACCTAAAAGAAAGGCTCAATTCAAACAGAGTCGTCTTCTTTAAGATAATTCAGACACTAAGTTTGCTCATGGAAATAATTAGCATATACCTATGAAATCGGATCCCGAAAACATAGCGAGCATCACTTAAAGGGAGAGTTCATCCAAAAATGACAATCCGTCATTAATTACACCCTGATGTCATTCCAAACCCGTAAGGCCTTTCCTCATCTCAGTAACACAGATTAGAGCTCTCTGACCGTCCCGTAGACACCTTACATGATCAAGGTTCAGAAAATCATGTGACATCAGTGCTTCAACCATCATTTTGTACACAAAGAAAGCAAAAAGAACAACTTTATTCAACACTTTGTCTCCTCCGTGTCGCTCTTTTGAAAAGTATCACATACATAAAATAAACACCATGCGGATGCGTTTAAATCGAAGCATTAACGACATAAACGGCGTATTCGCATACATGCGTTGTTTAGATACAGTATATGTGAAACTCTCCAAAATGGCACTATAGGGTGATGTGGCTTAACAGTGATAACGTTCCACTTTATTAGCTTCTTTTCTACATCGACTGAAGGTAACGATGCTAGTTTTCAGAAACTTCACCCACTTAATGTGCAGCACAACATGATATCAGATTTCAATTTCAACATCAGCAAGACCAGTTACGTGTGTCATCGACCCACAGGCTCTGATGGGTTTTCAGATCTCATGGGGCCAAAAATATAACCTTACACTTTTCCACAGGGAGAAAGAAAATCCCCAGGTAACTTTAGTATCATAGACATAGCCTTCGTCACCACAAACAAAATCTATTTACCATTTAGGGAGTGTTTTACTATCTCTAAGAATGATATAATCAAACTTTCAGACACCAGTGTACGATTATAGTCCTCTGATCAAACACATTAAACAAGTATTTTAACATGAAAAAACACATCAGTGGTTCTCGTTCTGATTCCATAACACTTCTATTAATAATCCTTTAGTCACTGGGGAAAATATGATGCTCAGTGACAAATGATTCTTACTATATCCACTACACTTGTGAAATCGCTACAGAAATAGCCAAATTAATCCAAAAATTCATACATGAACTGGTCACATGTGCATCTTCAAGTCTAAAGGCATCTTTTTACTACAGTACTCTACGCAAGAGATGCCTTCATGTACATTTTAATCAGGAAACAAAACGTCCTGCGGTTTACTGGACTGATAAGAGTGATAAACTGGAATATAGTATGTGATTCTGTACCAAATAATTAAACGAACCGAACCCAGGCAATCAGAAATGAGCCCCTTGAAAAAGGAGACCCTGGCTCTAGGCTCAGGGAGGTCTGGCAGCTGGGATACACACATTACATTACAAAACCCTATGTGCACACTCTCTAGAGATGACACCGCTGAATACTTTGCTGTGGTTATGTTGCATCATGAGCTGATCCCTGAGGAACTGCACTACAATCATTTTCTGATTTCAGCAACTGTAGCGAGACAATATCGTATTATAGTACAAATATATATATATATATATATATATATATATATAAATAAAACAAAGAGCCTATCTGCACTAAAAGGAGAAAAAACACCAGGTGTTCTGCCTGGCAACAGCGTGCATAAAGGTTTGTCAGGTGCTGCTGATTTGTAGGGTTTTTATTTAGATTCATTTTGCTTTCTGCGCTTTACGGTTCCATAATTTCCAAATCTATTGAAATAATAACACCAACATTAATTATAATAATAACAAAATTGCATTATGTAAAACTAATTAATATGAAATACATTTTTTTAGCAATGGGGCCAGTTCTTACTATTAACTGCTTGTTTATTAGTATGCCTACTACTAACATTATCAGTTTAGGCGGCAATTAAGTTTATTAAGGGCTAAAAGTTGTAGTAAATGATTTGTTAATACCAATAACTGCACCTATAAAATTCTTCATCTTTTTTTTTTGTACATTGGTAAATTATTTCATGCAGAATTTTGCAGAATATCAGTTTCTGGTCCATTTCGAGCTGGATTTGACCAAAATCAATGGCCTGCAGGTCAAGGATTGAGACAGATGGTAAAAATCATTAAATCGCACCTACTATATTTCAGTCAGTGAGTGAGACCAGGAGCATAAGATTGATTTATGACTCATTGAAAGATTTATTAACAAGAACAGGTTTGTGAGAGTCATTTGCTCTGAAATGGGCTGTGCTTCATTCACCGAAAAAGAAAAGTCAAAATCAACATTCACTTGATGCCCAATCCAGCACAATACAGTGATGCGTCTCTTTACACACTCCCACATTCTAAACGGCCTTGTATCGCACGTTATTTAAGTCTCTGAAGAATTCAGGTCACCTTTAAAAAACACTTTCTCCATGTGACATGTCTCCGACTAATCTAATTGAAGCAGATGCAGAAAATCCCGCTAGGAATTGGATCGTCTGTGTTCTCATTCCGCTCTGCTGTAGTAACTTGATTTTCTCAGTTCTGCAGAATGCCATTCTTTAAAACAGGAAGGGTTACACGGTTGTGCTGAGAGGGCAAAAAAGACTATGTCTCTGCCAACATAAAAGTGTTTTTAAAATGGAGGTTCACCCTAAAGTGTAGCTGCCTGACTTCTGGGTGTCCAACAACAGCTGAAAACTCCATAACAAGAATCGGAGACACTCGCATTACAAAACACATCTGTTAAAGACAAAACAACGGTGTATTCTGTCCATACGCTGTCAATCCAGATCAATATATTGAACTGTTACGCAACTGTTGTGCAAAAGGGCATGGTGGGGCCAAAACTAAATTAATAATTAAATTGTCTCTGTATTTCATTGGAAAGTCACAAAAAAAAGAAGAAATATAGTCATTTTGAGTGGGAGGGGAAAAAGTAATAGCATCACGAAAGTTAAAATCCAGAATATTCAACTAAAACCTTTAATTATATACAATATTTTAATTGAATATTGCTTTAATTCAATATTTCTTAACTGGCAGGGTTATGTATAAAATAAGAAATGTGTTAAACAACCAACTCAGGTTGTTATTTTAGCCACGAAGTTGACAATGGTTCTGAATCCATAAAGCAGCTCCACTTTAGTTAGTGCGCAGTTTGCCGAAGGTCAGAATAAATGAGAAGCATTGTGGAAAAGCAATATACCGCAATTCCTATCCGAACGGGATTACATTCCTTAGAGGACACCAAAATTACCTCAGATAATTTGATCCTGAGAGTTGTTTGAGGACGACACAGACATATCTGGGGTTAAAATCAAAGACATCTGTGAATAGGTCTGACTATAAATTAGTACCAGTAGTATACAGAGGCATCTGATGGACGCAGGTTAAGGCGAGTAGTAAGGTAGCTTGGCCAGACTAAGCTCCTATGAGCTTTAAAGTCTCGGAAGCCAGGCTCTAATTTCAGTGAAATTTTGTTCAAAAGAATACATACACACAAGACTTCCATTAACATTCACTAGAAAAAACTAACTGCAAGACAACGGCAGAGAGAAGCAGTTGCTAAGACTTTCACTAAGGCCGGCCTTAATGGTCTTGATCATTTAAAGGTCAATTTTCCTAATGCAGCACACAAGCTATCTTTCCTAGCTGTGTCGTTTAACCAATCCAGAATCTCTCTCAAAGTGGCATGCTGTTGGTTGGGGTAATTCCCGATCTCTGAGTGTGTGTGGGTTTATGTGGCTTATAAGGACACAAATTTGTATAATGACAGGGGTATTACAATGTGAAGGTGATTTAAGAGGACATTTTCAGTGTCCCCGTAATTCAAAAAAACATACTAAATGGTGTTTTTTTGTCAAATTTAAAAATGCACATAGTTTCCTGTAAGGGGTAGGTTTAGGTGTAGGGTCAGTGTAGAGCAATTGCACAGTCTGTACACCATTACACCTATGGAGAGTCCCCGTAAATCACAAAAAACAACATGTATGTGTGCAAGTGTGAGAGAGAGATAAATCACGTCTATGAGAATAACGCTGAGCACAGCTCTCTCTCCCCCTCTCTGAGAGATAACCTGTCAATGGAGCAAGAGAGCTGCAGTTCAGAGCAAAATCAATGCAGCGCCTGACCCTCAATACAGAAATGCAGACACGGAAAGAGATATGCAGCCTTGAAGAGATTTATTAATTAGGTTACACAGCGTAGCGGAACATGAAGTTTGTCAAAATATTGCCTAATCTTTTGATATTGTTTAATAGGCAAATACACTGTGGAACATCCAAGTTTCTACATTTGTACAAGCTCATTAAACTGTTTTTGTATGATATTACAGACTGGGCACTTAAATCCACGACAGCTTTCGTTTGAACAAACCCCCGAGTCTATCATCTACTGAAGTAAAAACGCAGGCCCTCTAGACATGCAAATTCTATTTCACGCATCGCTGTCCCAAAACATCTGATCACAAAAGTGTTGTGTGGTTGCAGTAAGAAGCACTAAAACTGTTCGAAGAGCTTTCTGTAATCTGTTATTGGTCAAATACAGATCGTCTTGCTGTCTTGCCCTCTGAATACATTGAGAAAAAACCCGGTCTCGAAAGACAACACTGAGGCTGCAACACCGAAACAAACACTATGGGCACAGGGTGCACATTAAACCCCACCTCTTCTTGCTGATTGGTTGGCTGTA
Organism: Enteromius unitaeniatus; assembly: GCA_032359435.1. NCBI lineage: Eukaryota > Metazoa > Chordata > Actinopteri > Cypriniformes > Cyprinidae > Enteromius > Enteromius unitaeniatus. The sequence continues at coordinate 896,815 of JAUMHI010000054.1, read as the reverse complement.
GTTTGTTATTGTGTTGGTGCACATCCTGTGCCCATAGTGTTTGTTTCGGTGTTGCAGCCTCTGTGTTGTCTTTCGAGGGCAGACAGCAAGACGATCAAGAGGTGATGCATACGGCTTGAGATAAAATGAAATCGAGCTAAAATCCTGCAACATCGCATAGAGCGCCTTTTAACTTAAACATCCATGTAAACTTTCCATTGCACACATTTTCTTTTTAAATGGAACATTTTTCTTCCGATTCTCCAAACATAAGAAACAAAAGTTATTTGAAAAACTTTTGGATCAAGCACACGACGTCACAAGACATTGATATTTGATTACATTTAAGTTGGGACATCCAGTGAACAAGATTTAATGTCACCTCACGGTTAATTTGTCCAATACCGAATTTAGGGTCCAACTTCAACCTGACGTTATATTGATGTCCAGTGCCTGCTGGGATACACAAAATGTTTTCACTGATGCATTGCTACTAAAAGAAGAAGAAAAAACAAACTTTAGAATAGATTACACTTGCTAAGGTTGAACTACGACCCTGCTTATTAATAGTTAGTGCGGTAGTTGTTAGGTATAGGTATTGGGTAGGATAAAGGATGTAGAATAAGGCATTAATATGTGCTTAATTAGCACTAAAAAATGGCTAATATTTTAGTAATATGCATACTAGAAAGCAACTAATAGATGTAACAGTAAAATAATTCTTTATTATTTTATAAGCTTATTTTAACCTTTCTTTGAAAGTAACTGAGGCCATGTGGGTGTTACAACCAATCACATCATAGCCTAACCCGTTCCACTTTTTTAACCATCCAATAAAATCCCACATGCTAAAATGAAAACCACAACTGCTTACACTGTTTCCTTATCAGACGTGACACGCAATAAAGGGAATCTTTATGTTAATCTGGTTTTGTCCTACAGCAATGAGCCACAGGAGATTCTATTTATGGGATTGTTTCTATTTCAGCAACGTCACAGCTGACAGCTCAGACGAGGCATTTTAGATCATTTTAAAATGGTTCCGTTTGTATCATAGACTTTAATAGAAATAACGAAAGCGATCTTTTAAGATCTTGAAAATAAATAGTTAAAATGGTATCCTTTTTATTCAATTGATTATGTACTTCTAATTTATTTTAATCTATTTTGTTGGACGTGAGAGAGATCCCTTTACCTTCTGAACATAATTTGAATAATATTTGTTGTAATTAAATTCTTAAAAATTCAAATAAGCAATAAAACCTGACAACTATAAGCATAAATCATGCTTAAAAAATTAAATAATTTAATTCAGACTGCCCTAGTCAATGCACACGTGTCCAAGAACAAATGACAACAGATAAATGTTTCTGACATCCTCTTTCACTTTTAGAGCTAAAATGTGGTGTGCTGCTGGACCTACTACCTTTTCAAACATACTTGCTCTTTCCCTCTGCAGCACAGTCTGAGAGAAAAAGGTGAAAGGAGAGAGAGCGCGCTCTATCTCTACTATCCTAAAGAGGCTGATAATGCGCTATAATCTATTCCTTCATCAAATCCCTCAGGTACAGGAACAAGAACGCCTCCATTTCACAGTCAACACTTTGAAAATGGGACTTCTCTAAAGGTCAGGGTGGTTTTTTCCCCCCATTTCAATAATCCAAAAAAACTCAATTAAAAAAAAGCTCACACACTGAATCATGCACCAGTGAGAAGGCTTGCGAGCACTCGCACAACAAATATCATCATTCTTCATGTCATAGGCACCGGCAGGAGGAAGATATCCCAATTTTAAAATCTGAGCACTTCACCTTACAGGGATGTTTTAAACCCTCACTGGTTTTGCAAACCTAACCGGTGTTGCAGGAAAAACCAATACTAATGCAGATTTAACAGACTGATCCCCAGTCAAAGGGAGTTACAATGAGTAGAAACCAGGATGAAGATCATGCTAAAGACTGCTACTACAGGAGATATCAATTTGATTATGCGGCGATTGCTCATCAGAAACTAAATTGCACACAGCAACATAAAAAGCTCCAGGGACTCAATTCATTAGAGATAAACACTCAAACCTTAAAGTCAAGTCAATATGAGATGTGAACGTGCACCCAATTTTACAAATGTTAAAATGAAGTTAATTGAGAATTGACAGGATTGTCAAATTGTAAAGAGCTTGATAAGAGCCTTCAATTAGAGATGGAGTAAGTTGTATTAGGGCTGCGAAATACATATATCGATATATTTGCACATCTCATCGTTAGAGCCGGTTTATTGATTCGCTGATGGAGATTTACGGCTAATCAAAGAACCGGCTTTACTGACGAGATGTGCATGAATACATTTTGCACAGTCCTTAGGGTATGCATGTAACAGCACATGGCACCAATTTTCACTATCAAACACATAAAGTCTTAAGTAACTAGTTAGTTTACTGTTGTTACTAGTTGAAAATACATTTTCGAAGAGTTTTAACGTTATAGTGTGGACTGTGAAAGCAAAAGTGATGACACATTTAGTCATGTGACATATTGCACCAATACATATCTAGGTTTATGTGCCGGTCACTTTCTCACTCTTGCTGGAGATGTTCATTTCTACATTCTTCATATCACACTACAAAGAAAATGTACAATTGCTGTGTAATGTTGTGTTTTAGACCAAACATACGATGATTGAGTGCGACCTGGACACACCAGTGAATGATAAGATATCTCGCCAAATATAAGAATCCTGCCAGGAGAATAGAGTTTTATCTTCAGTTCGTCTGCATCATCTCAATGAGCTCTTATGAGATTTTATATGCAAATGGATGGATGAAAAATGCCTTTAAGTATAAAATACAACACATTTAAATAAATGTTAAATATACAACGACTGCATGGAAAGTAATGTGATGTAATAATTATGCAACAAGATGCAATAAGTCTTTACACGGAACTGAACTCTACACTCCGCCAATGGGAATGACACAAATTCTCCACCGAAAAAAGTTACATCTCAAAAGGACAATGTAGACAGTAATAACTTCAACACAATACAAAGCCCAGGTGTTAAATGCTTCCGACTGTGCTGGAGTACGAAACAGGCCACTCTCTCTGAGGAAACATTTCAAAAATGTGTGCTTGGTGTGTCTGACGGTGTCAATTTAGGTCTTCGTATGAGAGGTTAGAGTCTGAATGTGACTGTTGGCATTTGGAATGGAGCTTATGAACGCTTTGCACAGTAGCTCTGGCTGTGAATAAACCATACTGTGTGTGAAACACTCACCTGGGCTGTCAGAGCGGCACTGGGGTGACAGAAGAGAGCAGACCTGGCACCTGTTCTCAGACCGTGTGCTCTCCTGACAGTCTGGTGACCTCCAAGAGAAATGGACAGTGCCTCCTGCAGGAAAGGAGGAAACACGGAATATCAGTGTGACATTCAAGAACAAGGAATGGTATTTAAATCATTTTTCCTGTAAGAGGAAATTAAGAGTTCTGAACAATGACAAAGTTTCATTTCATGTATATGAAATTAGATGAAGTTTTGGGGTTTGAGTAACCCCGGTGTACTCGAAAGCAGCATAAACATTTGTCTACACCAATTTTTTGGGGGTTTTTTGGGCTGTTATAAAAAGGACAAGAGGGAAAACGTGGATAAACTATCTTGGGTGCAGGCGCAGCTAAAAAGACTGGCATTTATTAAAATGTGTGATCAGGTAAATGTAAATAATGCCAATAAAGCTCATTTGAAATTGTATTTTTAGATTTAAATTTGAGAGAGAAACCATAAAAAGAAATAAAAAATAAAAAAAGTGTCTCTTGCTCTCTCAAAATACCATTTTTTACAACAACACTTTATAATAAGATGTCATTTGTTAACACCGGTTAATATTTATAATTAACATTGAGATCAATAAACGCTACAGAAGTATTGTTCAGTCTTAGCTTATGTTAGCTATGTTGTTAACTAATATTAACTAGTAAACCTTATTGTAAAGTGTTACTTAAGTGTTTTTATTTATTTATTTTTTCTTCCCAGTGCAGTGCATTTCCATTGTCGGAATATCAGCAACATCTATCAATCTAAACACACTTAATAAAACAATATATGACATTTACCATACAGCAGTGAAACCATGACACAAACTGAACCGTTACACCCCTACCAAACACAGCACTGAAACTTACCATCCTCCTATCATTTTACTCATCATATAGCAGCTGTTCCCTCTCAAATTATGACTAGTTACGCACGCATTACAAATTAATTATTCAAAAGCTCAGTACTACAGACAGCCGCAGGTGGGTATGTCGCATCAAAGAGGCGGAAAGCAGCGGGGGACGGCGGGTGGATGTGAGGGGATACGTAGGCGAAGTGCAGCAGAGGTTGAGCGGGGTCAAGGACTCGAATGTCTGCAAAGCTCTTATCTTAAGTTAATGCAGGCGTGGAGCCCGTAGATCTCACTCTCGACTTCTGCAGTGAATTTGTAGAGCTCCCAGAGTGATAGATAAAAGGTGTCACGTCCATCACCTCGGGAACGAGAAGAAGGCAATAGAGAGAAAATAACAGGCTAGTGTATGCAAAGCCAGAGATGAGATTTCACATTGTGTCGCCGGTGTTTAAACACAAAGCTGTGACAGGACAGTCAATGTGAGCGACTACATTATTTTGTTGAAGTGTCACGGTCTCAGACATGAGTGAACCTCCTGGCCACTCAGCCATGACTGTGGCAATTAGCCCTGCCCTGAGTAGGCTGTGAGGATATCCCACGTCCAAACCATCTCATCAAAGCCTATTACTTTTGTGAGATCCACTTATAACGTTAGACAAGTAGTTTATTTCAGTCTCGACTGTTAGATAGCACACTTATAGTCCATTAACTGATCATCTGATGCACACAAAAAAGACAAACACTCTCTCAACCTTTGAGTAGGTTGCCTTTGAGGAACTTCCAAGAACGGGTGCACAGTTTTTTGTTGGTTTTTTCAGAGAAAGAATATTTTAAAATAAATATTTTTTTTTTATGAAATGAAAAACACATTTTTTCTACTGCAACTATTAAATGAATCCTCTCAGACACCAAGAGAGATGCCCCATAATTAATCAGCTAAAAATAGAAAATACAACATCTAATTATTCAGTACTTCTTGAAACAAAATGGCAACCTATGTAAATAACATACTGCTAACCTCTGCACTCTGCAATAGTTTAGTGTCATTCATGTCTTTATTTTTATTCATCTTTTTTATCTCTAATTTTAGGAACGGTAACAGCAAAGATAGAAGAGCTAGAAATCGAATTAGTTTGAAAGTGCTTATGTGATATGCATGTGACATATTTTCTTGATTCAGTCCATTTTTCCTATTTAGTTTTATTTTTCTCATTCAGCCATCGTCAGACTTGAGTTACCCAGTACACTGGCTGTAATTCTTCATGATGACCTGAGGTTAAAAAAAATTTAAATACCATGTATGTTCCTGTTGATTAACATCCGATAACAGTTAACCACAGCGTGACAAGTTACCCCTGGAGACCGACAGATTCCAAATCTGCTAATATAAAACATTTCTAGTTTCTGCTTTAAATCACGACGTTATCATCAAGGGTGTGAGGGATGGGCGGCTGGGTTTCTGACAGTTGCGTAACATCTTTCACTTCAAAACTGAGCTCTTTCATCACTGTGAGAAACTTAAACCACAGGAAGGTCACACAGTTTAAATGTGTATTAGTTCAGTAACTGGCCACATGTTTTCAAGCTAACTGATTAGGTACTGTATGAGCTCATTGTGAATTGAAAAGAACCTAGGAGTGAGATATCTGCAAGGTCCTCAAGCACACTGACCTCTTTT
>JAUMHI010000054.1:874093-890902 GCA_032359435.1 Enteromius unitaeniatus | reverse complement strand
TGTATGAGCTCATTGTGAATTGAAAAGAACCTAGGAGTGAGATATCTGCAAGGTCCTCAAGCACACTGACCTCTTTTTTGAAAACTTTGACCATTTGACATCTTCAAATAAAAATAAAACGAGGAGAAGCCTCACGTTCTCATGCTTCAGGCAAAAGATTTTTTCCTATCAGCAAACAAACAAATGAACGAAACATTGTGTTTTAGAGAACACTAGGAGATTCCCTGTGAGGTTAAGTTCTGCTTTCGTTCAGAGATGAGTAACAGACTTAATATATGACCTGACATACAAACATGAGCAAGTGGTAATGAGCCCCCCGTGATACACAAGCCCAGAGCGCAGCACTTCTAAATACAGACACATGGTCATGCACGCAAACTAAACACCCAGAAAGGCTTACATGCCCACAGCACATGACACAGGAGACATACCGGTATGAAAGAGCTGTACTTCGCATTAGTTGTACTTAGTATAGCAAGGCGTGAACAGGTCTCAGTATCCGGAAGACCACCTCATTTCAAAATCTAATTACATTTGTCCTCCATGTGGCAATTCTTTGAAAATGTCAACCATAGCATAAAAAAACCCTAACATTTTCAATTGCATTTTACTGGGATTAAGTGCTATAACAGCAGTTATGAAATAAATTGCATTGTTTATTAACATTCATATGCGTTTACATTTTAACCATACTAACTTGAGCATGCTGCAGCATATAAAAAAAGCAAAAAAAGAAGTGCAGAACACTTCTGCTACCCAGCACTGCACTAAGTGGGCAGTGTGAAATATGTAACCTTTAATATGGGCATTAATATAGCAGAAATAAACAGGTGTTGCTTAAATGGTTCTTTATGCTACTTTTGCATCCAGTGTGAAACAGGCCTTAGTTCAACATCCCAAATCAAAACCCGACTTGTTCAGATTTGTTCAGATGTCCGTTCTCTTTCTGCAGGTCTTACATCAGATTATAGACCCTACTGATCAAAGGTGAATAGGTTTTTCTTTCTGGAAAGTTACATTTTGACTGCAAATGTCACATCAAAAAAGTTTAGCATATGGCTTGAGACTTTGTATACTGGTGTGTGTGTGTGTGTGTGTGTGTGTGTGTGTGTGTGTGTGTTTGAAGGAAAGACTTCTCTCACATCCAAAGCAATCTCGCTCTAGACAGTTGCTGGAACAAAGAGTGCAAAAAATCAATTCCTGCTGCCTTCTGCATCAGTGTGAATGAGGGATAAAAGCAGCATTCACAGCTTGAGTGTAAATGTAATAATGAGAGGGGGTCAGTGTGCAGGCATGCTTTGTTGGAATGATGAGAGGCCATCCCAGACATTTGGTTCTTTTCTGACCCTTTCCTTATATTAGCCATGGTTTCTATGACATGCACCATCATAAAGGACATAGCCTATTATGTAAGGGATTTGAACAAACCGCTAACTTTAAACTTGCGAAACTTGCTGCTGAAACGTCCTGAACTGATTGTGCCCAAATTTGGTAGTCTGTGATTGTCTATAAAGTGCATTTGAAACTTTTAAACTCTTATCAAATGTCAATAAGTCAAACCTCTCATATGGCCAAATGCTTTTTAGTTGCTTTGTCAACTCTAATTGCTGTCTATGTCAATTCCCCAACAACACTAAATCAGGGGTGTCCAACATCAAGACCTGGAGAGCCACAGTTTCACTCCTACCCAAACACACCTGAACAAGCTAATAAAGGTTTAAGAGTTAATAAAAAAAAAAGCTATAAAGCAGGTGAGTTTTTAGTCAATGTTGGAGCAAAACTGCAGGACTGTGGCTCTCAAGAACCAACGTTGGCCACCCCTGCCTTTAGTGATCCATGCATTCCAGGTCCTGGAGAAGGGGAGGGCGACATCTGGTCACTGAGATCCATTTTCCTGCAAAGCTCATCCACCTTTTTCATGATATAAAAATGGGCGCCACTATTTGTAAATTCTATTTAGTTTGTTGTGCTGCTTGGTTAGGGCCTTTAGGAAAAAGGTGAATAACTCCAATCCTAAACAAGCTAATCAAAAAGTATTCACACAATTTCCCAAAAGCGCAACTGCACATCATGTGCACCATTAGAATTTGGGACTACCCATAACTGGTTTGGAAAACACAGAGAACATGATCTCTTGAACTCACATCTTAGCATTTAGCGTGGTCTTACTACTCAGTGAGTGACCCAAAGGGACATGAAAGGGGAGAGCCTTATGGAGAGCAGGGAATGTCTGGAGAATAGGTTACATTGAGTGGATAAAGATGAGGCACTGTGTTGCATGACTCAGGCTCTTATACAATGCATTCCATGGAAGTGAGTATGTGAGGGAGAGTTAGAGGAGGGCAGCTCAGTCAGGAGAAGAAAAATTGTGAAAGGAGTCGTGAGGGGAAGACGTGAGCCTTCGTGCTGAATTGAAAATGAAAGAAATCCTTCCTAATGCGCCGTATTAGTGTGCTCGGAAAAACACGCGAGTGAAGTAAACAGATATTGCAAAGTCTGTCTCTGTGAGAATGTGCACTCAGTCATGCACACGTACGCATTCAATTCCTCTTTTCTAGACTTATATCAGGTGCACAACCTCTGCCAAGGACAAACTGGGTAACTGAAGCAAGCAGCAGACCTTTGTCAGAGTAGATGCCATGTTTAATTTGAACACTTCAGTCCCTCACAGCCACAGCCTTGTTTTTAATTTGCGTCAATGTCACCTAGTTGTGCACCTGAATATTTACTGTATGTATCAAATGTAGGTTTGCTGAAAAGACAAATATTCCAGAAAACCATTTCAATCAGGAATTGTGAGAATTCTGAAGGGCCACTCACCTGCAGATTAGCGCCAACCTTAATTAAACACCACTGAACCAGCTAATCTAGCTCTTCAGAATTACTAGATCCCTATCCTGCAGAGTTTAGCTCCATTCCTCATCAAACACACATGAGCAAAGCTAATCAATGTCTTCAGGATCGCTCGAAAGCTACAGGCAGGTGTGTTTATTTAGGGTTGGAGCTAAACTCTACAGCAGAGTGGCCCTCCTAGACTAAAACTGCTCAGCCCTGCACTAGATACTTCCAGGTAGGTGCGTTTAAACTAAACTCTGCGTGAAAATGGCCCTCCAGGAGCAAGACTGTACACCCCTGAAATAGTATCTCCAGACCAGGGTTGTCCAGTTTTGCTCATGGAATACCATCTTCCTGCAGCGCTTAGGTCAAACTGTAATTAAACATGCCTGAACCCAGTCAAACTATCACTGATTTGAATTACTGATGTTAAACTTTGCATGATGGTTGCGCCCTGCAGGAGCAAGTTAGGGCACCTCTGCTCAAGACAGCCCATGCTAGTCGCTAATAAAAGTGGTGGAATGATAACAAAACCAGATTGTTATTCATATTTACAACTGTTCTTCACACTAAAATTCTCTCAGTGGGGGGAAATGGTCACATGCTGCAGAGCTACTGTCACTGAAAGATAAACAAAACAAGCGAGAGCCCTGTAAACCCGAGAGGTCCTTATAATGTCAAGCGATTACAAGGGACTTTATTGCGCTTGAAAAGGACGCCTCCGCTCATTGTGGCAAATTACCTTTCACTCTTTCTCCCTTGGCCTTTCTCCTGATCTACGTTTTCCTGACTGTTTTCCTGACATTTTCAAAGTATGCCCTTTTGCTGGGAAAAACAAGAAAAAAAAATTGATATTGTTCGGTTGCCGAGAAGTCTTGCTCCCTCCGCAACTTTTGCACCTTCACTAAGCATGTCACATGGAAAGGAACGTACAGTGAATATTAGGAGAAATGCTGATGGTGTAGGTGCGTGGAGGTGAGACGGACAAACAGAAATGCATAAGAAAAAGAAAAGAAAAAAAACAAGCGGACAAAGGCAGATGGCAGAGAGAGTGCCGGTAACAGTCTGACAGCAAAGAGCGGCTCTGCTGTATGCTAAACGGGGAATTAGACAGTTGCCCCCTGAGAGCATCTTTACCATCTCATTTTCATTCAACCTCTCTCATGCACATCTAGTAGCAGATTTTTCTCCACAAGAACATATCCTGCTGCTAGATGCTTCAGTCCAATCAACAATGATTAAAGGCGGCAGCTAGCTATACACTATAAAATGACCTATACATATTGCATTATATATGTATATATTATACACACACACACACACACTTGATTTAAAGATCATCTTTGTGAATTAAACTGACCGCACTTCACATTACAAATCATAATTTGTGCAACTTCTAGTTGTCTTGTCTCGTTGTTTTGGGTGTTAGATAAGATCCCCAAGGTTGCAAAGAATAAAGTCTCAAAACCTTTATTAAAAAAAAGACTCAACTGTGCCTTTCTAAAACACCTTGTTTAAACACGCACCTACTCGTCTACATCTCTGAGTGGGAAGACTTGCATAACAATAGCCAAAAGTTTACGCAAAGAAAGAAGGCAGGTAAATAAGGTAAGGGGTTTCCATATTTCCATTCCCATCCCGCGGGTAAGGTATTACGCCAATCACAACCCACTGGAAAGCTGGCCGATCAGCGTATACCTTTCAGAAAGGCAGGACATAGAGGAGAAACAATAATGTAGAGTATGTGGACAATAATGCATTTAAACAGCATAAACGCATTGCATTAAACCAACATCCACAAAATAATGTTCTCTTTAGCAACATCATATGACCACTTTAAAATTCTGAGTTTACCACAACCCAATATGTGCGTTTGCATATCTGTGACCACATAATCTAAAATAACCTAGTCTTATTGGTTGCTGACTTGCCCCATAAGGAGAGTGAATGGTTGACCAGCTGAGTTTTCCAATGGAAGGGAGGTCTTTTATTGACACCTATCCCCTTTGCCAGAGTCTGTTATTAGTCCTGAACTGCAAAAAGCTCTGATTATATTACTGGTCACTGGATAGTACTTAGCACTCAGGGGTTGACAGACAAGCCAACTCACTTTTTAACTTGAGACTTCCTCACAAAGATAAGACACTCCACTGGCTGAGCAATAATGTTATGCAACTTCTTGTGGGGGAAACGGGAACCAAAAAAGAAACTGTTGAACTGTCTTCAACATACATTTATTCTAAGTGACAGCAAAACGTGTTTTCACCTAGTACATCCTGACTCCTTTACAAACCCCATGCTTAAAAAAAAAATACAAATCTAGAGCTAATTCTTCATTCCCATTTTCATTCCCTAAGAATTGATTTATTCATTTTTGCACAGAAGAAAGTTTCACTTTGATATCTATATTGAAATCCATGTGTTTTTGAAGAGCACTTGATCCACACTATAGTTCTTTTTAAAGAGCGAGCTCCACAGAACCTCAGCGCTGTATTGATGCATGCTACACAATCAAATCACTGTGAGAAGAAATTTGATATGGGCTTAGTGAGTCAATACAAGACCACATTAGTCTGGGACTAACACTACAGCTGCATGTTAGAGTACACCCTGACAACAACCCGAGAGGCTAACTGCCAATGCTCTTAACGTAAGGTGTCAGTGCCGACCAGCTGGCGTAATATTTCATGGATCACACATAAATGAAGCGAGAGTGGGTGCATTTCAGCAGGCTGAATTGGAACTTCCTGAAAAAGCCCTGCGTTTCCACAGCAACTCCATGGTGACTGGGAAAAGTGTGAGGTCATATGCCGTCTCTTCACTCCTCGCCCGCCTGAAAGCAGCTTGCCCTGAACGTTCATGCTTACCTTCGATCTGCGCGTGGAACTCTTCAGTCTCGATTTACATGCCTTTGTGGAATCGCCGCGGGCTCACCCGCCAAAGCAATTTGCCAGTGAAACAGATCTTTTGTGTGCATGTGTCTGTTTTCAGAGCAAGAAAAATGAGAATTCTTAAAACCTCATCGTCTCTTACCTCTGAAATCCCTTTCCCTCTCTCGTACTGGGTAATAAGAGGGAATCCTCTAGGATACCCTGGTGAACCGGAGATTCGGGCACTGAGGGATTCCGTCAGAAGCACCGATCTTGACTATAGATTTACTCTGTTGTTGTTCTCTTTCTACTCCTACCTTCGAAGGAGAAAATACTGATCATTTTACCCCAGCCGGGATGTTTTTCTCACCCTGGGGGCTGTTGGATCATTTCGTGTAACCCGCTGCTTGGTAACTGACGCACTTCTTCACAAACTACCTTGGTTATAGTAATCTACTGCTGAAGAAGAAAACTTCTGTCTAAGGAAGAGTTTGTCTCTTTGAATAAAATGTATAGTTTTTTACTACAACGCTCTGCATTTCCTCAGTTTGCAGTATATTGCAACATTCTAGTGGTTTATCAGTTGCCAAGGAAACTTGCTTACACCAGGATGACCCTCACACACTAAACCCTCTGAGAATTAACTGTTAGGGCCATTAATGAGTGTGTCAGGGTTGTCCTTTGTCTTGTTTCCCTTGTGGCACATAGAATCACGCACTGCTAATTCTGTGTTTGTGCGACTACTTACAGTATTTTTTTTTAGCATAACTGTAGTCAACTGCTCAGCCGGTGAATGCCATATAAAACACACAGAAGTCACACAACAGTTAACCTAACCCGAAAGCATTGACTTGCTAACTAGTCCAAATGTGTGCATGTTTAAGTGTTAGTACTTCTATTTACAGGAGCTTAAGCATGCATGCACGCACTTTGATGGTGAAATTAACCTTGCATCATGACGACGACGTTCAAATTAGGGATGTGCTATAAAAGATGCTTACAGACGATTAGATACTTCAAATGATAAATACTATATGCCATGCCAAAATTACCCACGGTAAAATGGTTCGGTAGATTAAACGGAATAAGCATGCAAAAGCAAAAGTGTGTGTTTATTCATCCATCAGTGGTAGTGGGAATGCCCGTATCACTTTGACAGCACATAGCTGAAGCAGGGCTGCAAATCTCCTGCTCACGAGCCAAGGCTGACAGGCTGATCCACAGTGCAAACTCTCCCATCAAACACGCCGTTTTCCCAGATGACTCGGTTGACAAACACTACGCACAACTGTGCCTTAACCCCCTACTAACCAGGGCAACACATGAGCTTGTAATTAAAAAACCTGTTTTCATTTCCAGTTATGGTTCACTGTATGGTCATGTGGGCCTGAAACTTAATGCATCACCAAACAAATCAATTGTTTTACACGGTCTCCGTGCCAATAATAATCCAGGATAGCATTCATCCCTTAAACGACTTACTATCTACTAGGGCACGGTAGTGTGACAGATTTTGATATTACAGTAAACAAGAGAGCAGTGAAGATGAAAAAAAGTGGAATTTGAACCAATTTAAATAATGTGCTGGTGTAACTCCTCTGCTTCTACTCCCCTCGTTATTGCTCAGAGAAGGATTTGAGCTGGCATTTCCTGCATGGAAGTGCTAACAAGGAAGCTAAGATCCGTACCCCCTAGGGACTGTCACTAGTGCCCCTCTTGAGGTTTAGCAGTGCATCTCTTAGAAACTTGCCTCAGTTACACTAGCACAGGTGTCCAACCACACTCCCATCCGGGTCACCGCACCAATGTAACCCCTCCGGCTTTACTCTGGCATGAGAGGTGGACGCTAACAAGAACGTCAGTTGCTAGCGTGCTTCTTGAGTTCAGGTTTACCTGCGCAGCTCTTAGAAACCGGCCTCTACTACACTGGCACAGGTGCCCATATACAAGTTTTGTTCAGAACTCTATTTTCCAGACATCTGTGTTCTGCAGTGTTGTTAAATGCTAAATGCCAATTCAGTTTGTGTTAAGCGAATGCGAGAAAAAAAACAAATAACTGACAATCAATAGAAAATTTGTTAATGAGTCTCTCTTATTGATGCATTTCATTTCAAATGCAAATTAGTTTGAATCAAGTTCGCTGCAATGAAATCTAAATGAAACGAATAGATAGATAGATAGATAGATAGTATGATCATTTGGTGACATGGACAATTCTGGTCCTGTGTTTTTCGCCTGCTATTTTTGAAAGCGTGACACAAGCAAAAAAAACTGAAGTACCTGTGGAATGTGGAAACATTGACCGCTTCAACTTAGGGGCACAGTGTGGCTACAGAGTAGTGAAACAGCAGGAAGCTGAGTCATCTACACCAGGAGCACCATTGCTCAGACAGACCGGCACATGCTGAATTAAGGATGAGAGCGGCGCACAACTGCCCTCATTATCTCACACACTTTGGTTCAACCATGAGTGCAGCTTGAAGCACTTATTCTTAAGACTGCTCATATAACATACAGTATAATGGAATGGAACTGAAAGCCATGTAGAGTCCAGCAGACCCCAAGGGACAATCCTGGCAGTGCCTTCCTACAGAACAATTAACCTACGGGTACATGGACACACAATAATCGCTTCTCTGAAAAGGCTCATATTATTGTACAAGAGCGGACTCATATAGGTCTGACTATTAGGAAATGTGGATGATCTCTATCTTTTAAAAACACTTTCAACTAACCGCAGTCACCAAAAATCAAAGCCCTATCATGCAGAATAATAAAACCACCATGTCGTAATGACAGCAGGCAAATTAAAAGCTCCTTTCCTTTGTGGTGTCTTGGAACAGTGTAACATTTCTGTACATGGCAAACTTGCCTCTTGAATGCTTCTGATTGGAGGACCCGTGTTGATTTCTGCACACACCACAGTAGACCTTTTAATTTGCCCATTGTCATTAAGACAAACGTGGTGGTTCTGTGGTCTAGTTGACTAAACAGCACTTAAAATGAACTTTTTTTACAGTTTAGCTCCGGTGAGAATACACTAGGCTTGAGAGAACCAAGTTTGTTTAAAGGGGTCATCGGATGCCCATTTTCCACAAGTTAATATGATTCTTTAGGGTCATAATGAAAATTCTATAACATAATTAGAACCAAAGATCATCTAGGCTAAAATTGCCCACAATCCATTGCGCTTTGTCAAATGATTCAGTCTAGAACCACAAACATGAATAAAACGTGTTAGGAAAAACTACAAACATGACACATGTGCGTGACCCATGGTTAGGTAGAAAAGGTTTACAAACAGGGTTAGGGTTTGAGTTACTAATAATAAACATTTCCCCTAGTAAAAAACATTTATTTATTGTTATCCGTGCTATATTTAATCTGCAACGGCAATGTGAACTTTTAGAAATATCAATTTGGTCGTTAACTTTTAAATGCACCATTATAGACTATACGAGCAGTTCTCCACATGAAAGACCTGTGACTGGAAGATCAACAAGCTACTTCTTTTCTCTCCAATAGGGTACGAGGTTAAATGAAAAGAAATGTGAAAGGTGTTAACTGTGACAAGATGATTGACAGGCCAGTTTACGGTAGCAGGGTGCGTGTAACAGGACCCACAGTTAAAGACACAGTTGTGTGACGTGATAGTAAGTCCCAAAGCTTGTCCTCTCGTTCCACCTACATATTCAAAAGTGTGTACTTTTTCTTCACCAAAAAGAGTACATATATTGGGACACAACATGAGTAAACTTTAGCTGCAATCATCGTGAAACCTTCTTAGTAGCACATTATTATGAAAGGCGATTCGCAAAATTCAAACAAAAAGGGAACAAAGACGCAAGGTAGATTGAAGAACAAACTCCCTTCAAAAACAAATGTAATCCACTGCATCTTCAGTGGATCTGATGTCAGGAGTAAATGAAGACTGCCATGTTCATGATTACATCCAACAACAAAACAAAACACCTAACCACTCTGGCATCGAAGCAATGGTGGACTTACTCTAAGGTAAGACGGCCGTGCCAATCAATAATCACGGAAGAGGCCTGGGTCTGATGTTCCAAGGCTTGATTTGAGAAAGGGAATATTATTTATCTGAATTTTAAAAAACAAATGAAATAACACTGGGTGTATTTTATCGTATCATTACAAGGTGGCACACAAACAAACCTACCCACAACATTTCAGTTCAAACAACATTTTGCATCCGATAACCCCTTCCGTGTGCACCTACGTCATCTGCTGAAATGCCACTCTCTCATAAACGCGCATTCAACAGTTAGTGGAGTTCATAAAGATTTAAATACAGATATTTTTCTCACACAATCGCGTCAATTCGCTTCAGAAGGCCTTTATTAATTCTCTATAGTCATGTGGAGCACTTTTGTGGGCTTCAAAATCTCAACCTCCTATTGAAGTCTAACATAGTTTCACACGTTATGCATTCTGAATTACAAGTGTGAAATCTCTCATAACCCAGGTTAAAAGTGCAGGTTTAAAAGATGATAAACCAGCATTAAGCAGTGTGAAAATCTGAAGCAGCAGATTGTGCAGAAAACCATCCAACAGATGTTGAAACCGATCTGGCAGATTCATTTCTGTCTCTGATAAGTTTGGCACAGTTTCAGCTGCGCTCAAATAATTATACCATGATGCGCGGTCATAAATTGTGACTAATGTATCACAACATGTTTCATCATATCCTGAGATAATAGTGGGCGAATCTTAGCCTTATACCAACTGACTAAAGGAATGATTATGGGGCAGTTTTTGGCAGGGCATCAGTCTTTGATTTTGCCCTCCTATTCCTAGTCCCTTAAAGCTCACCGAGCACTTTGCGACAAACTGTAACAGAGTGAATTAGAAGGAAAGTTTAGAATCGGATCTAAAGCAACACATCCCTTTGATTCTGCGATGTCTACACAATCTTTGACTGAAAATCATGGGAAGCCAGGATAATCAGTCATGATTCTCAGCTGTAACTTTAAAGATGATGTGGATCAAAACTCTAGTCCACTACCAAGTTAGCCCCTACGCTAGACGGAATCCACATGTCGTTGTCTAAGCTTTAGTTTTCCAATCTTACATCTCCAGAGGAGGCCAGTGTGTGCGGCTGCTTTGTTACAGTTAATAAAATCAAGCCCTAAAGGTTAATAGATCAGTTTGACGGATGGTGTGCTTTTCTTGTTTTTCCACTGGGTAAAATTTTCCTCGTTCTTTTCATTTCTTCCTATTCTTTTCATTCCTACAGTCGCCTTTCTCCCTGAACAACCGCCCCATCCCCAATCATGCTTAGCTTTTGTGTAATTATATTGATTTCCTGTTGTGACGCAGAGCTGAAGTGGACAACATCAAGCTCCACAGAGTTCGCCTCCCCTCCCATTCCCATTTAACTCAATGGAGGAGGAGGAGGAGGAGGAGGAGGTCATGGTGCAGACAGCCCACCGAGAGATCCACGACAGGCCTGGCAGGACAAGGAAGTCAGATGGGAGCTTGCAGAGCAACTGTGTCCTTGGAATATCTGGGTCAAATACATGTGCACACACTTTAAATCCAAAAACACAAACAGAGATCAGATAGCCGGTGAAGTGCGGTTTGGGTTTCACATTTGTCTATACTGTATGCTGAAGGAATGACCAGCCGGGGTAATCGACTAGAAACACAACATGGCAGCTGTCGAACCAGTCAGAACTGGACTGTTTGTTCACGGTGCTCTCCAAGTGCTCGATGGTAAATCTGGCAGAGCGCTGATGTTGTGGTAACTCATTACAGTGCAAACACAGATTTCAGGTCATCACGTGCATGCCCGGGCTTGTTTGTGAAATTTTAATTGCACTAATTAGCCAGTATAATATGCGAGTAAAGATTTCCCTTAACCCCTGCGTTAATGATTATTCATCTTGAAACATGCAACCTTTGTCATTGTATTCTCAATTGACTAAAACAGGTTCAGTGAAGGTGACTTACGGAAGTTTTTAAAGCCGTTTCCACGCTTCACTGAAGAGCAAAACTTTAAAGGGGCAGTTCACCCACAGGAAAACTCATTTTATTGACCCTTATCTGTAGGACATTCTTCCCTCCCCCTTTTTTTAACACAAAAGGATAAATGTTGAAGAATGTACCAGCTACTCTTGTCAATGTAATGATCCACGTTGTTGATCCTACCATTATGACAGCTTTTATAAAGAATAATTTCCATCATTATTCACTGAAAATGTTCTTTCTGCTGTCCATATGCAAGTAAGGTACCTTTAGACACAACACCTTACAGAAGTTTGTTTGGTCTTATTGCATTGATGCAATATCTTTTTCGTCTTAAGTTAGAATTTGCGACATGCAAGCTACAGAATAGGCAAAAAATCTACTTGACTATTACTTGAATTTTGGGCTGTTTCCCACACAGATATGAGAGAAGTGGAATATAGTACACAAGGTATATGGAGTACAGCTCAGATCCTCGTTGTCTTTGAATACATGGGAAAAAAAGTAACCACTACATTTGTCAGCATTTCTCTTTTCGTGTGGAAGAAACTCAAGAAGAAATACAGAACTGAGTCAATGACGATTACATGGTGAAATTATTTAATTTTCCATTGTGTGAGTTACTTTTACTGAAGATGATTTACATATGGCATATTACATTGAAATAAAAGGCAGAAGTATTTCACTCAACATGAACTGTTGACTTCACAACAGATCAACCACAAAACCATCTAGCAAGGTCATTGCATGTCACGTCTCCACTTATTTCCCCCTAAACATTCTCTGACGGTTTCACTTTTACATTTTAGCTACTTTTTAGTAATTCCAAATTCAGCCACCTTGGCGACAATCGATCAGCGTCTCATTACCATTCCCCAACAAATCGAACGGTGTATACGGTGTCTCCCTTAAATTTTTATTTGCAAAACAAATATAACAAGCCTGCAAATGTCAATGCCGTGCACTGTTATCCCCGCACGGGGGCTTCTCTGTTTGGACCTCAAACCAAACAAGGAAAACCAAAATAGAAAATAAAATGTATGCTTAAAAAAATAATAATACAGTATTTCCATCCTAATTAATTCCACATGGCCACTATATACAAATAAGAGAGTAATAGTAAAAGGTGGAAGGTGTCATGGGTATTTAAAAAGGTAGCCTAAATAGAGGTTGGTTACCCACTTGTAATGCTATCGCTGACTAGGTGGTGCATATGAATAATATACAAGGTGCAAGTCATAAAAAAAATGCAAATAGTTAATCAAAACCTCAGTAATATGCAAACATTTATTACACAATCTTTGCAAATCTGTTTATTTCTGGACACTGTGCAGAAACTCAATTCCTAGTCCTTAGATTACAAAAACCAGTGTTCGTCTCATACAGTAATGTTGTTTCATGTGTCAAATTCATTTCTCACTCTGAAATGCCTGTGATGACAATGTTTTACATATCATGTGTAATAACTTCATGATAGCTGCATACTTCATACATGATTTACTTCTCTGGTATCTTTGTTCTGTAGTTTACATGTGCTCCATTGCTTTTCCTAATTGCTGATTTTACTTTTACGCATAATTTGAAAACTTGTTATAACAGTTAGATCATTGAGAAATCGACTTTTTTATTTGTGTATATTAATATTAGTTTACTTGCATTCACATTGACTGTGGACATTCTGGAAGCATGACAACCTAGTTATAGGCTAACACTCAAAAATCTTCATTGCCAGTTTCACACTACAATTAATATTATTAATATTCCATGGATACATTCCACAGCTTAAAAAAAAAAAAAAAAAGCCTCGCTTAATATTTCCCACCCTGATGGCAGGGTTTCAAATCTCATGTCTACCAGGCAGGCAGTGTTTTTTTTTTAGATGCTCACATTACAGCCTGGACAGGAAGTTTGTTTTCCCCTAAACTCTTTTATAGATTTCCAACGAGGTACTCTGAATTATGAGCAACTTCAAAACAAATTTAATCTGTTGTGCAATTAAATAAAAGCTGAATAATGAAAATATTTTTTTTACAATGTCCGGATATAAAAAGAAAGCAGGTGCAGAAGTGATAAAAGCAGAGGGGGTGCGGATGTACTGTTGGCACGCAGGTTGGAAACATGACCTTCAACGACTAAAATATGCATCACTGTAAACCTATATAACGTATGTATACAGCTTAAACAACAATTAGCAAGCCAGTAATGCATTCATTCAGTACTTACACACACCTACAGTAAACGCTCAGCATACCATCTTAGCTTGGATGACATGACCTTCGTCTAAAAGCCTAATTTAATGAGCTGATGCAGCTCCTCAATGAATAGTAAGACTTGTTTTCCTGTCAAAAGTAATGACACTGCGGTGTGTCCAATATTCAACCACCAATCAGATGGCCAGGTTTTGTAATAGTGTGAGAATCTAGAGGAAACATCAGAGCAGAGGGGTAACCAACCGCCTCCTCATCCATCATCATATTCCTCACACAGGCCTCCATTACTGCCTGCATTAAGCATGACTTGCACCTACTGTACGGGCAACAGGAAAGCACAGCTAGCTGCCCAATAGCAATGAGGAGGTCGAGCTTTCATGTAAGGGCACTTACACTAAAAGCTCTAATAACCTACAATATTGTCACCCAGAATGTTAAATACGCCCATGTCCTCGCCGCACTCCAGAAGTGGCTAATTTTATCATACTTAAACTGATTACAGACACAATATTGCACGTTGAGGTAAGTGAGGTAAAGGTCTTTCTTGAGTTCAAGCTGAACTTTACATTTACCATAAATTGTGTGATTTGACGTAAATTTAAACTGAATCAGTGGCTCTGTTCCAAAACCTAGTAAGCTGCCTACAAAGCATTTTACAGGCACAAAGAGAGTCTAATTCATTTATTGTATGCTTGAAATATTACCATGCACTGTGAATAAATCAACCAAAATACTGCAAGCAAGCCAAAATGTATATTATATTTTTTATTGACTCAATGCCAAATTAAAAAGGACTACGATTGGCTAAATTGTATGCATTTTGAAGGTGAACATGTAAATGGAAAACTGCAGTAACAGTCTTCTTAAATACATATTCCATACAGAATTATCCCCAAGAAAACACGAGGCCAAAAGTCAGCGCACTAGATTTTGTCTGCGGCCACATATGGATAGTACGGAATCCACTGAATACAGTACATACTTCAAAATCAATTCAATGGAAGTATCAGGTTTGACATTTGATTTGGTCCTCATCCCTGTATTAGATCCAGCTCATGCTTCTGTTTATGAACCACATGAATAATCAGAATACTTCTATTTCAATATTTTGTGTTTATACTTCGGTGGGGAAAGATACACGGGGACACTGAGCTTCCAAAAGTGTACACCTACATAAATGCATGCAATGCTAATCGTCTATTACAAAACTGCATCTAAGGATTAAAGGCACAACTGTACCAAGCCATAATTAGGTGCATAACCATGAACGCTGAACCAATGGATCATATTTTTATTAGACATAAAGAAACAGTATTGCATAATTTGGAGCTTATTATTCAGCCCAGAGGTTTGTCCTTACTGACATTCCTCAATGGTGAATAAAAAACACGCTCTGAGATGTCCATTTAAAAGACTATTCATTATCCATCTTTAAATCCTAATCTATCTAATCAGCATCCATATACTGTTTATTAGACAAGCATAACTGACTACTCATGCTACCATTTATGGTAGAGAAGTGCAAAACCCCCACAAAAGATATTCTCATTCACAGGAGAGGGTCCAAAACAACACCAGACTCCATTCACTTTTATTGTACAGAAATAAACAAATAAAACCGATACATCTTTAAAAAATATTTTTTTGTGTGTTCCATATAAGAAAGTAAATTATACCTAATGCTTTAAAGGGGATGAAACTGCAAAACTCTAATTGTCAATATGATCATGCACCTAAACAAATTGAAAATGAGATTTTGGAGTAGCAAGTGGAAGGGTTTTGCTGTAAAAACTTGGCAACCCTGGTCAGCGTTCCTATCATAGCAGTGCTCTCTTTTATCAACGTGAAGAATAGATGTGTGCCAACAGAAATTTTTAAACCTAACAGAGTTCCTTATAACAGATAAGAGAATGTTTTTCGGAGCTGTACAGACAGGCAGAACACACACACACACACACAGTAGTGTTCCAAAAACCATATAAATTAGACAAATATAAAGTCACAAGAACATGTCACATGTTAAGAAGCTCCTAAAGCATTGGTGCTTCAGATACGCAGATGTTACAGCCTGAAACATAATTAAGAACTGGTGGCTGGTTCAGTTCTGAGTTGCTATCTCGCCCCTGGCTGTCTTAAGGCAGACGGGTCTCTGGAGTGTCCAGCTGGGACAATGAGAGTTTCAATCTCTAGACCAACCTTCTTGTTCTGCTTACTAAATCACTGAAACTGCCCACTCAGTCATGACAACAGTTCATCAGACCACTTAGATCCAAACTGGATTAATAAACTGGTAAGGGTTCTAATTCACATCCAGTTAATTTAAAAAATAAAAAGTGGTTTGATGATGTTCATATTACACACACAAATACACACTCACTCACACACACACATACAACTATGTCCAAATGTGTTTCATATTAAAATTACATACACAGGTTTCGGGGCTGTCGCTGAGCAACACAGAGTTCCAGCTCCTTCCAAAGATTTTCAATTGGATTTAGGTGCTAGGCCACTCCAGAACCTTGATATGCTTCTTAAGGAGCCACTTCTTGGTTTTCCTGGCTGTGTGCTTTGGATCATTGTCATGTTGGAACCCAGCCACAACCCATCTTTAATGCTATGACTGAGTGAAGGAGTTTTTGAGTTTTTTGTCCAATATATCACAATATATGGCCCCGTTCATCCTCTCCTTAATACAGTGCAGTGGTCCTGTCCCCTGTGCAGAAAAATACCCCCAGAGTATGATGCTTCCAGCCCCATGCTTCACTGTAGGTATGGTGTTATTGGGATGATACTCATCATTCTTCTTCATCCAAACACGACAAATGGAGTTAAGACCAAAAAGTTCTACTTTGGTCTTATCTGACCACAGGACTTTCTCCCATAACTCCTCTGGATCATCCAGA